>JAJGRW010001134.1:0-75378 GCA_025461045.1 Carex parvula | reverse complement strand
ATCTCCATGTGGAACCGAATTTGGCAGTGGCACCCAGGATATAATTTTTCCTCTATTCAGTAGAAGAATGAAAGATGCCAACAGTAGTGCTCGTATGATGTGGTAGGTAGCACTTGATAAAATGAACTCAAAATCCGGCCCATTGGCCTAATTGGGTGACGACGTGAAATTCAAACAAAAATGAAAACTTTCGGTGCGGAGGGTTCGTACATTTTAATGATAGCGAGCCGGCCCATTGGGCCTTCTTGTTAAAATTTATCGTTACTTTTCTTATTTACAAACTTGTTATAAATGTCAAACAAAATTTCTTCTCCAAATTTCATACTCTTATTATTTATTTAGTTTTGAGTAGTTCAACTTAAAATTTTATTGAAAATAAGCAAAACAACCGGCCTCTGACAAAGAGGATCTCTTCTTTCTATACAAACTGGTATTGCTACCATGTTCCCTCACCCTTACTCTTGTTACTATAGCAAAAGATTTCTCTCATACGGTTTCAAACTCATGACTTCTCACATCAGAAACCACGTGGCTTTGTCACTAGACTAAATATTACTTCTTAAAACTATTTTAATTCTTAAACCTGATTTATTTCCCGATCGATACGATATTATTATAAAATCAGCTTATAATTCAAAAATATTTATAAAATAAATTACATAAAGATTAGTATAATACATGTCTTATAAGTTATAACTAAGTAATGAAATACACAAAGAGTGATCATTTGACAATGATTATTTTGATAGCCTTAATGATGGTATTTCAGAAAATTTGAAAACCAACAAGTAATTTGCATGTATGTTATTGAAATTATAAATAGCCTAACAATCAAGTTTCATGTAATTTAAGTATTACTCGATAATACATCAATTACTATTAATTTATGATTGTCAAAATTTTAAGTCATTTGATTTACAACAAAACATACATCAAATCTCGTCTTTTTATAGACATAATATTTACATAATATAAAATCAAGTTTGTAATATCGCATTTTAAATTTAAATTTTATTTTTAAATATTATCAATAATATCAAAATAAAACAATGCCATATGGTCCATCTCTTAGATATACTTACTACATATATAAATCTTCTCGGTCATACTTAAATCGCTACATAATTTGTGGTTTAAATTCCTTATTCAAACTAAGATAGCTTAAATTATTCTCGTTTAGTTGGAACTTCTTATTAAGTTACAGTTAAAATTATCGACAGATGATAAGAGAGAAATCACAAAATGAATGTTTGTGACGGTAATTTAACTTGCTCTGTCATGAGTCATAACTTAGGTCTTATTCCATCTTATTTTATTTTATTTTTTTACTTTTCATTTAACAACTCAAGTAGAAAGTTATTTTTTACTCTACTTCTTACTCCACAGTTAAATATGATCCTACGGAACAACATATGACTCCAAGGCTGCAAACGAATCAAACTTATAGAACTTAATCCAGTTCGAGTTTGGTTCGAAATTGAAGTAGAGTTTTGAACTGAAAAGAAGAGTTCGAGTTTGATTCGATGCGATTCAAAACAGTTTTGAACCGAACTGGCTAGAAATTGAAGCAGGGTTTAGAACTAAAAATAAGAGTTTCGAACTGAATCAGACTCAGTTCGAGTTCGATTCGAACTAATTTCAAACCAAACTGGATTTGATTCGTTTCAGAAATGAGCTGATTTTATTCGTTTCGAACCGAATTTTTTTTTCAATCGAACTCAATCGAATTACGAGCTACGAGTTTTTTGTGCACCCCTATATGACTCCCACCACACTAAAAGAGATTTATTATTCTCTCCCAAAATCAACATAATCAATGCAAGTGTGAGATTTTAAAGATGGATTTTGAAGTGATCGGGAGTCCTTAAAACGAACAGAGAAACCGATTGTGCATAGTAAATGGATAACAAAAAAGAAAATGCAAAACTAATTTTTAATTTACTGGCAAAAGCACATAGTATCTATATGATTGGTAATGAGAAAAATAATTTATTGTAATAATATTGATGTTAAATAATAAAGTGGCTTGATCTCCAATCTTTACTTAAAAAAATACAAAATAAAATGAACTAAAAAAAAGACATAAAACAATTTTTAACTCAAAATGACATCATCCGATTTGTCTGAAAAATATGCTTAATTTAAATGTTTCTCCTAAAAAACCAATTTTTTTTACTCAATATGACATCATCCAATTTTTTATTTATCTCTCCTCATTAATCAAATTTAATTAATGATTTAAGTAACAAGTTTTAACTAAATAAAAATAACTGAAATCACCTTGAAATAAGAAATTTAATTCTACTTAATTTTAAGTAACAACTACGGCCTAAGATAATATAATTTTAAACTATAGCATGGACATGGATACGGATTGATGGTCCCGATCCTCAAAGGTAATTCAAATTTTGAGTTTCAATTCGGACCGTCTAATTAGAATTCGGACCAATTCAGTTTGAGGTAGAATGTATGAGATCATCGGGCGATATGGATCTAAACTCAAAATTTAAGTTATTTTAGTTAGAGTCCGGCTATAATGATATCGGTGGTATATACCACTAACTCCAAAGCTTATCAGATATTCTTTAAACGATAAATTCAAACTGTTTAAACCGGTTTACTTTATGAGTTATGCATTTACATGAAATAATTATACTTTTTTTTACCTATTTTAGTACAAAGTCAAGCAGACAAACTATAATAAAAATAAATATATTATACTATTTTTTAAAACTTATATTTAACAGCTTGATTTAATATTAGATAAATTCGAAAGATTATAAAATTTATACATAAATACATTATTTTTCAGAAGTAATTGGTTTGTCACTGGATGCCAGACTATTTATCTTAGATAGGATTCTCAACAGTGCGCTATAGTGTTTTCGGACTATAAAAATTATAGTGCTATTATCTATTAGCGCTATAGCACGTTATAATAGCACAATATGACTATAGCATCGTTTGTTTAGTCGTCGTGTTTGACGCAATAAATGCTATTTAAACATTTGAGGTTAGGTAATATGAATTCTGAATTGATACCCCCAGTTCGTACGACTAGCATGTAATAAGTTGGTAGCAGTTGGCCGCAATTTGTGCGCAAGAAATTTAACCGAGTGACAAAATTGACGCGTTTGCTTGCGTCGCATCCCTCTTCTGAGTTCTGACTCTGACCAGTGAGATCTCTGTTCTGTTTTTTTATTTGTTTAATCTCCTCCACCGCACTAACGCCGCCCCATAATTCATGCAATGATGCAACGCCGCTTGGCTAAATTAAATTGGTGGCGTGTTAGGTCAACCAATCACCATCCGACAACTGTGTTTCTTGATTCTCACAACGTGTGGGTCCCACCGATCCAGATGTGCGTACATAGATTTTCTGATTGTGATGCTTCAATGCTTCTTCATCCGTGATTTTTATTTTTATCCAAAAAAATATATTTTAATATAAATAATTAGGTTTTTAAAATATTTTTATTTTTACCCAAACCGCTAGGAATCCTAGCGGTCCGAATTAAAAATTCAGACCGCTAGAAATATTAGCGTTCCGAATTCTTAATTCGGACCGCTAGGATTCCTAGCGGTCCGAATCTCTTTTTGTTTGGGTAGATGTTTTTTCGATTCGCATTTCGCAATCGCAGGGTAGTTTCCGTCCGTACATTTAGTTTTATATAGATATAGATATATATATGTGTGTGTAATGGATTTAATAGTGGGTGGCTTTATTTGATATGTTAAGAGAATGACTCGCTTTGATAGGGGCACCAGGGACAAGGGAGAAGCATATATATTCTCTGCTTTGTTTCTACTCACCTCCTCTCTCTCTCTCTCTCTCTCTCTCTCTTTTTTTTTTGAAAAAGTTGGCAGAGGCTGCCACGCTATATTAATTAAAATGAGAGCATACAATTGTGAGGAATATTAAATACAACACAAAGCACATCCAGCTACCCTAATTTAATGCTATTTCTAACATCCAACCGCAGGTATACACCTCTATAGGAAAGGACCCCAGAGCCTTGTTTTAATATCATCTTACTCTACTCTGTTTTTAAACTACTCTGTTCTTATCTTGGATCCCCAAAAAGCCAGAGAGGCGAAATGGTTTTGTTTAGCAAAATTTTTCCCAAAGGTCTGCATCCTGATGTACTCTGACCGCCAAGTGATGAGGTTCCAGTTTTCTTCCCCCGAACAGCACCTCATTTCTCTGTTTCCATAGTCCCCAAACCGCGCAAAGCATTCTGACCATGTGTTTGCTTGTATTTTTTCCTTGCGTTAGTGCCTTCTCCCTGAACGTGTCCCAGATCGCTCCTGTCGACATCTGATTCGGAGTTATGATACTGTCTCCTCTTATGCCCAAGTGGAACCACACTGAAGTTGCGTATGGGCACAGGAAGAATAGGTGCGCTGCAGATTCGACCGGGCAATTGTCGCACATCAAGCACCTTGTGTCGCAGTTCATCCCTCTTGCCTTGAGATTTTTCCTCGTGAGTATCTTGTTTTTGAGCAGAGAATACCCAAAGATCTGTACTGTAGGAGGCACTTTGTACTGCCAAATATTAGAGTGTTTCCATTCAATTTTTCCCCCCTGGATCAGAAATTTGTAAGTGGATTTTGTTGTAAAACTACCAGAGGCACTAAACCTCCAGTAGAAGGAATCCTCCTGGTGGTTAAGCACTACCCTATCCATGCATCTTATATCCATATTCAGCTGACTCAATCTGTGAAATGCCTCCCCCAACGATAGATTAGGAAAAATTAGTTTTTCCTAAGCGAGAGAGAGAGAGAGAGAGAGGAGGTGAGTAGAAACAAAGCAGAGAATATATATGCTTCTCCCTTGTCACTGGTGCCCCTATCAAAGCGAGTCATTCTCTTAACATATCAAATAAAGCCACCCACTATTAAATCCATTACACACACATATATATATCTATATCTATATAAAACTAAATGTACGGACGGAAACTACCCTGCGATTGCGAAATGCGAATCGAAAAAACATCTACCCAAACAAAAAGAGATTCGGACCGCTAGAAATCCTAGCGGTCCGAATTAAGAATTCGGAACGCTGATATTCCTAGCGGTCCGAATTTTTAATTCGGACCGCTAGGATTTCTAGCGGTTTGGGTAAAAATAAAAATATTTTAAAAACCTGATTATTTATATTAAAATATATTTTTTTTTGGGTAAAAATAAAAATCACGGCTTCTTCATGCCTTGGATAATGGATATGCTTATGGACTTTGAGATTGTTTTCTTTGGTAGAATTAGGATTAAATCAAACTTTTATTGAAGTTAACTTTAAAATTCATTATATTAGTTTCAAACAATAAATTCAAATTGTTGAAACTGATTTAGTACATTTGCATATAAAATTTCTAAGTTTCTAAATTTATTTAGTATAAAGTTAGACGATTAAAATATTATAAAAAATGAGTGTATTAAAATTAAGTATTTAACTTACAAATATTTTCTTTTTGACGGTTTGAATTTATACTAAATTAATTAAAAAATTCATACATTTTGTATTTAAACATGTTACTTATGAAGTAGATCGTTTTTAACTATTTATATTCGTTGTTGGAAGTAAATCTAAAAGTTTTAGAGTTATAAAATTGAGCAAAGCTAAGGTGTGATGTGCTCATTAAGAAGGGTTGGTGAGTACAACTCCAAAAATCTATCAGATTGTACGAATTCAAACCATTGAAATCCATCTACTTCATGAGTGATGCATGTACATGCAAAATTTTGAAAGTTTTGAATTCATTTAGTACAAAATCAAGCGGTTAAAATAAATAATGAAAAATGAATACATAAAACAACTTATAAAATAACTTATAAAATATTTTTTTACCTCTCGAATCACTCATGAAGTAGATGGATTTCAAACGATTTGGATTCGTCGTTTAAATACAATTCGATAGACTTATGGTGTTGTATTCACCAACCCCTCTGATGAGCACATCAAACTCTAGCTTTGCTCTATAAAATTTGATAAGTTCAAGAACACCTTAGAATACTCGAGTTCTACTCTCTCTCTCTCTCTTTGTTCTTGTTTTTTTTTTTTTGGTTATAAAGCAAGCAAAATACCCACCGGTTTCCATTTTTTTTAAATTAGTTCATATAGATTATAAAAATAAACTAATACCAACATAATTTCAAACTGTAGTTATTAAACTACAGCAAAACCCTCCCAACATACCCAATGCACAAAGCAAGTGCACATATACAATCTAAAAAAAGTATAATATACTAGTAGAAAATGTACAAATAGTATCGCCCCATCAGAATTGGACTTTTAAAAAATGTGATACTAATACTTTAGAATCGGACAAATAGTATGAGCCGATCTTAAAAGTGGGTATCAAGATCGGTTGTTTTTAAAGAACCGTTCTTAATAGTCCAGAACATATCAGGAACGGTCGTTTATAAACGACCGTTCCTAATAGTGACTAATCAAGAACGTGTCTAAAGTCTAATTAAGACTAACTAAACAACCATATAAATTAAAATTTAACAGATTTATCTTTTTAGAATTTATAATTTTTATAAGTATTTATATTTTTAGTCTCTTTATAAAATAAATAACACACATAATTTATAAACATATGCTTAACTTAAGACTGAGCTCCTGTCCAAGTAATAGCTAGCTTGTCCACATATTTCCTTGAAAAATGTGCTTATTTCTAATATTCCACATAACCCAACATGCTGATCAATAAATTAGAGATTTCAAATAAGATTTTCCATTTAATGAAAAGATAGTGTTAAGAGTCCCACAAATCAGAAAAGGAGACAAAACTAAGTGATATATCCATTGTATTGAAATGATTAAATGTTTCCCAAAAGTGTAGCATTAAATAGAGGACAACCAGTGTAACAAAATGCGGTTCATGAGGCCGCATATGCGTATGCGGTTGGCAACCACATAGAAAATTAATATGCGGTCCAATGTGCGGTTCCGCATATGCGGCCGCATATTCGACCGCATATTTTTACCGCATATTCGGCTACATATTACCGCATATTGCTATACTTGTTTGTATGATACCGCATATTACTGCATACTGCATATTACCGCATATTACCGAATATTACCGCATATTACCGCATACTTGTTTATATATATTAATTCTCATTTTAAAATCCGCATATATAAGTCTGCATATGCAGCCGCATACCGCATAGAAACCGCATTTTAAAACATTGAGGACAACAAAAACAAGTGGTCAATATTTTCTAACAAATCATAGAATACACAATTCCACACCTGTAAAATTGTCAGTGTCTGATTATATTTAGCCTTTTGCATGTAAGTGAGGAATTGCTAGACTAAACAAGAATCTATCTATATCTTGCTAAAATAGTGTATTTTGCATATTACCAATAATTTCCTTAAACTCAAATTAACTCATAAGATAATCTAACATGTACCAATACTAAAAGGTGAAAATTTGCCTTGAATTTTGCCATTATAATTTGATCATAAAAATAACTTGGATCATGTTGCCTGAGTTCGTAGTTTGGTCGTACGTGGAATTTTAGTCAATCTAGCTCGTTGTTCACATAATATTAAATGCATTAAGTTCTTCAAAACAAGATTATTATTTTTTTTATATTTTCACGGAGGCTGCGAAGTTGTGAGGAGAAATCAAACTCTCGACCTTTGAGTAACCAACAGTCTTAGAACTTTTTTTCTAGCTAACTGTGCTACCTCCTCTTTCAAACAAGATTATTGTTAAGATGATAATTTGTTTGTCTTACTGCGTTCTCAAGTGTATTAAAGACTTTTTAGTGAAGCAATCTAGCATGGGTGCACTTAAAATTTTACATCAAAAGAATTCTTACGTGTCTTCATTTGAAATTGATGTTATAGAAATTTCTCATGTATATTTTGATAGAGAGAGGTGAGTTTTGTATGATCTATCATGTGAGTGTTACCTAATTTTTCATTTAAGTATGTCTTCAATGCCGTGAACGACACTAGTCATGGTTTGTTATCTCTATGAAAAAAAGAAGGAACAATATTGACAAAAAAGATGTATCCAAAATGATATTTTGATTAGAAATATTTAAATGAGACACCGGAGAAAATCAATAAATACATGTTGCAAAAAGTAATTATATATAAATATATTTTTCTTAGCATGTCTTTGTAATTTAAGATAGTTTCTAACGAATTTGTTACTTTAATTATATTTTTTAATTGTGTCTTATGTGTTTTATTTTATTGAGTTGTCAGCGAATCTATTTTCTTATATTAGAAATTGATGTACTAATAAAAATGTGTTTAATGGGGTTATGTTTTATAATGTTTGTTTGAATAATTGTAATAAAGCACAATTTTTTCCCTATTTGTCTTTATAGAATGTAGATCTTTATTATTCTAAATAAGTCCCTAAGATATATTAGTAGACTGATGGGTCCATATGTTTGGATGAGATGAACTAATCATAAATTTAATAATATATTTCTTCTTTTTTTTATGAAGAAAAGTGATATTTACAAGCTTATGAAGGTTTGCCTTGATGCATGTTTTTCACTTCAAAAAATATTGTAATTGTAGTCGGTTTCAACTATGAAATTGGTGACAGAAGTACCGCGTTTTGGAAAATAATATAATAATGTATAAATTATTAGAAAAGTAAACTTTTGAAATTCTTAATAAATATGACATATAGAATAATAATAATGTCTATCTGTGGCTGCCACAGAGGATCAAAAACATAAATAACCATCAAATAATTGCAGTTGTTGCCGTGGTATGAGGGATAGAATATTAGAATTGGACTTTGAACAAAAGTAAAGTTTGAAGAAAGTACAATTGTCCAAAAACTATTTTTATATTTTTATTATAATTTTGAGAAATATATTTTTAATCTAGTAGTTGAAACTATTAATGCTCGCTAAATGGAAGACATGTGCTTGAAATTATTTATAAATTTTAAAGTTGAAAAATTTGACTCTTATTTTTATCTCTAAAAGAAATATTTTTATCATAATTTTAAGTATATCCTCATAAATAAGATTTAAGAAGGGTTCAATGTCACAAATTTTGGAGGCACAAACTGACACAAATACACTTTTTCTATTTATTATTTAAAATTCAAAATCCACATCACACTAAATATTTAAGTGTCATGTCAGGTAAAAACAAATTTAAATTGCGAATTAAAATATGTTTTGTTCATAATATCGATATTTAAGTGGCAATGTGTTAGGATGACATGATATTTTCATTCAATTTAATTCAAAAGTACATAAAAGATGGAGAGCTCACAATACGAATATATAAATTAATGGTAAAAGATCAATTTTAATGCTATATTTTTGTCCTCTTAATTTTATATAAATATTTTAAATATTTTAGTTGTTTATAATTTTTTGTCTTCTTAGTTTTAGTAATTACATATTTTAAATATAATAAATTTAAACAACCAGTAGATCAAAACTATCTGTGTAAATTTTGACGCAAATTAAACAATTTAGGTCCGACTTTGAATGAGACTTTGTCCAAAAAAATATGAACAATAAACCCACCTTTTGTAAAAGTATTGGAGAAGAAGTCTTTTTAATGGATCCAATTCATTCATTATAATATGGAATCTAAGCTAAAGAGGAGTTTTAAAATTCAAAGTAACTCAAAATTGTTTTATTTGAAATTTATAATTTATACTAGGAATTTTAACACCGATCACGGTATAAATTTGATTTAAAATAAAATTTGTTTGAAATCCTACGGACAAAATTCAATTTCCGTACAAAATCTAAAATTCTGAAACATGAATCCGGTCCGTCTGATTTAGATGGAAAGTTTGAGAAGAAATGAATAATAACAGCAAAGTTGGCATTTTCCTTCCGTCTTATATGCCAAAAACCAGCTGGTAAAGAGCCGCAAAAGCGTCAACGGTCCATATCTAAATAGTCTAAACATTTCACGGGCTATTGCCTGGGCCCCACTCCAGACTTGTCCACTCCTCGAATCCATATTCTCTGCGGTAAAATAAATTTGATTTTAAATCCGGACCATCCGATCAAAATCCGGACCAATCGGGTCCGAGGTGGAATGCAAGGGAACCTTTAATATTGGTGCAAAATCAGATCGAACGGTGTGAATCTAAACTCAAAATTTCTGTTACCTCAGGTGATGTGAATTCGCTACAGTCCGGTCATGTCCGTGCTGACCTCTTCTACCCACTTCAGCTTAAAATATACCCCCTTCTTCCATCCAAAAAAAAAAAATATACCCCTTCTGTGCACAATAATCAGTGGTCCCCACCATCATGACCCATCTTTCACTCCGAACCAGATTTGGTCCGATGTGTGTCGGATCAAATTGAGTCAGATGTCCGATCAAACTGTCCAATTTGCATCAAAAGTAGTGTGCACTTGATACGCACGAAGTTAAAGTTGACAGCAGATCTTATCTCTGATCGGACGGTTGTGATCTGGCATTAGACCACCCTCGATTCGCTTTCACTGTCCCACCTATACATACACTCCTCCACCTAAACTGTTACTGCGAGACACTATACCGTATTTGTAACCCATAGTCCGGTACCAATAATCTAAACACTACAATTCATTACTGAAAGATCAAACCAATCGTTTTCTGCCGAATTTCTAAGCATTTCCCGAATGCGCGTGGAAGCCACGATTGCGCGTTCTGTTAATGCGATCCATCTCGATTTATTGCGTACTTCGCGTGCTTAATTGAGATTTTGATCTAACGTGGTTGGAGGGGGAGAGAGAGAGGGAGAGAGGGAGAGATGGCAGTGCCACTGGCAGTTTTGTTAAAGAGAGAACATACAAGCGAGAGGATAGAGAAGCCCGATGTGTTGTACGGTCAGGCGAGTCAGAGCAAGAAGGGGGAAGATTTCACGTTTTTCAAGACCGAGTGTCAAAGAGTACCTGGCGATGGATCGACCACATTCTCAGTTTTTGCGGTAACTTTCTTCCTCTCTGCCGAAATTCTTGATTCATGGATCTTTTTTTGTGTTCAATTCCGTTTCTCTGTAGCTGTTTCTCTGAGATCGAATCTGTAATGATCAGCTGACATGATCGCTGTAGTCCTGTAGTGCCCCAGATAAGATCGCGAGGAATGAATCGGACGATCGATTATACTTACTTTTTTGCAACTTAAACTAACGGTTAAAATTATACGTAACTGTTTAATTGCAATTTGCAAATAAGCCTGTGGACTGGTTATTATTTCTCTTTTAATTTTTTGAGTCACACTACTAAATTTAGTGATTTAGAGTTTCGACAATTTATAGAATATTCCAGATTTGCTTTAGCAAAGCATTACTCTATTGGTGCCAACTTTAGTTGATACAAATTTTGGAGTACTAGAACTTAATTTTTAAGGTCAGTAATCAGTGAAATATTTTTCTGTAGCTATTTGATGGGCACAACGGTTCAGAAGCCGCTATATATGCAAAGGAGAATCTTCTAAACAATGTTTTAGGCGCAATGCCGTCTGATTTGAGTCGGGATGATTGGCTGGGGGCTCTTCCAAGGGCTTTGGTTGCCGGCTTTGTCAAAACTGATAAAGATTTTCAAAATCTAGGTATCCATTTAGTAATGCTAGGGGTACTTGATGTAACTGCTATAATACCTAAGCAACTGTTGGTGAAAAGATTACCATACTGGCTGCTTCTGTTTATTTTTTACCTCTTTGGGGCTGTTATGCAGTAATCTTTTGGGATGCTATGTTTACATGCTCTAGTGGATCACTAAGGCATTAATTATGTGTGATACTGGTATGTTCATACAAGTATGGAGTTTATAGTTTTGTACTATTTGACCACAAATAGTTGCTTTTATTGGTTGTTTGAAGACTAATACTCAGTTAGATGCATTTGAGGCTAATGTGCCTAACAGTTGATGCATATTTGTAGAGTTGTAATCTTTCCACTTTTAGTGGTGTGGTTTTCCTTCGTTTGTGCTGTTACTGGTAAGGTAAACCATTTTGGCAGAACCTTAACAATTTATCTTCTTCCAATAAGTGCAAATCAAAGAACAAAAGTTAGAAAATGTAGAGTTGTGAAAACTCATGTGATCTCTTAGCTACCAGTTCCAAGCATTAGTCCAAATGATTGGTCAGATGTGAAACTGTATACCTGCATCAAGATTCCTTTTTTGTTATCTTAAACATTGTTAAAGGACATTAACTTGAATACCTTTTTCTGTGGTAACTACCTTAGCACATTCATCGGGGACAACTGTAACAATGGTGATAATAGATGGATGGGTCGTTACGGCGGCATCTGTAGGTGATTCACGGTGCATTCTTGAGTCAGCTGAAGGTTCTATGTACCATCTATCAGCTGATCACCGGCTTGATGTTAACGAAAAGGAGTAAGTTCTCTCTTTGTGTGTGGGCATGCATGGGCCGGGGGGGGGGGGGGGGGGGGGGAGGAACATGCGCGTGTTGGGAGGTGATTGTATACTGGGTTTCCACTGGAGGTCACTCTCATTTGATGCTTGATATATAGTGCAAAATTTGTGAAGCAATTTTTAGGATTTTGCTGTCCCAGATATTATGTAAATACAGATGATATATATCGTTGGACTTCCGCTGTCTCAGATATTATGTAAATACAGATGATAAATATCGTTGGTATTTACATTTAAGACCTAAAAGATGTGAAAGATATCTAAATATCTTCTATACTCAAGATACGAGAACTTATACTTTTACATCCTCCCTTTATCTCTTTTCTTGAGAGGATGGAAACAACCTATGGAGCATCAATAAGCACCAACACTTGTACTAGTGTCTGACATGACATATGTATGGGTACAGTGAGAAGGCACTTTTGAATGATTCTTCATTGGGAGATTCCCTTGTTGTGCAGACATTGATAGCATTTTTCCAGAAGTATGCCTGTTACATAGGAAATATTAGTTAAAAATTATTACTGATAAGAGGGATGTTCAAAACTGTTTGAAAATATTTGCTTGAAAATTTATTTGCAAGCTAATTCCAAAATGCAAAAGTACTAGTGGTGATTATCCTTTGTTCCCGTAATTTGATTGTGTTTTTTTTCTTTCTCTGTTCTGTCCAGTTACTAGTTATTAAATATTGTAATACTTTAATCGTACAGGGTAGAACGTATTACTGCTAGTGGTGGTGAGGTTGGCAGATTAAATATCGTAGGTGGTGCAGAGGTTTGCTCTCTCTCTCTCTCTCTTGCTCTGTCACTCTCTCCCCATTTCTATCTCTCTCCTGCTCTCCCACTAAATACATATGGTGCAGGCATTGAGTGTCCTTATTTGAGGCCCAATTGGAATTATATTAATTATAAATCATTATTGTTCCCCTCCTTGGTTTTCCACTTCTGTATAATTGATCTTTTCACAAGGAATGTGTTTCATTTTTTTTAAGAGTGGAAAATTTTATGTCTGTTAATGAATATTGGGAATTGTTTCTCACCCAGTATTACTTTTTTCCTGAAAGTTAGTAATATGGTGTAATTTCATTCTCCCCTTCTCTACTTCTTGCAGATAGGTCCGCTTAGGTGTTGGCCTGGTGGTTTGTGTCTTTCGAGATCTATAGGTGATTTGGATGTTGGTCAATTCATTGTTCCTGTTCCATATGTGAAGCAAGTCAAGGTTTGTGAAGTTACTGCCACACGTTATTTCTGGTTTGAAGTTTAAAATACCACTAACTTGAAATTTACTGACCTTTAAATTTGGAAATAGTGTGCAATAATGCACTGGTTTTGTTTCATTTCTGAGATTAGTTTGTCCATTTTGATGCAGTTATCCAATGCAGGAGGCCGCCTTATAATTGCTAGTGATGGTGTATGGGATGCTTTGACCTTTGACTCTGCTCTTAAGTGCTGCCATGGGTTACCCGCTGATTCTGCAGCTAATCAGATTGTGAAGGTAGTTGCATTTGTTTCTTTGTTAATTTGCATTCCTTGCATGATGAACAGTATGATCCGACTGCAGATTTGTATAAGAAAATACTCAAAAGGAATTTCTGTCTCAACTCTCAAGTATGATTATGTTTAACTTCCCCAAAATGGTAGTAAGTATGCTAAGATAGTTTAGTTGGGATATTGTAATCAAATAAATGTAGAAGTATATATTCTAGATAATTTGGCTTGATATCATGACAATGCTGGGAAATTAGGTTCTGGTCATTGCTTTAACTGTAAAATGACAAAATGATAGATGCATAATCCATTTATGCGGTTGGCTTGATTCTTGATCAATGATTCAGAATTACAATAAATTAATTGGTGTTATCCAGACTTTCCTGTTTCTTTGAGATGCAGGTTGACTCTTCATTTGTGACACAACATGAAAATGTCAGATTCATGATCCAAATACTCTAAATTGAAAGCAATGTGTTATGCTACATTTTACAATAAATTTCTTGTTACTTTTCAGGAAGCTGTACAGGTGAGAGGCCTGAGAGATGACACAACTTGCATTGTGGTAGACATATTGCCTAAGGAGAAAGCGGTCCCCGCTCCAGCTCCGCATCCGAAAAAGCACGGAATGGGAGTCTTGAAAAACATTTTTCATAGGAAACCGTCTGCCAAGTCGATCAATGTGAAACGAGAGTATTCAGAGCCGGATGTTGTAGAGGAAATATTTGAGAATGGATCTGCTGCACTTGCTCATAGGTTCCTTTTTGTTCTTATTTTAGGATCAGTAGGAGCTGTTATAACAATTACCAGTAATGGTATATGCACAATGGTGCCTTTGTTGGCGCTGTTTGTTAGCTCTGATACAATTTCATGAACCCAAATATACATTATTCTTTCTTTTTCTTTTTCATTTTTTTTTGAGGGGGGGGATGGGGTTGCAAATAGGTTAGAAATTGTAGGGAAACGTGGATATGTCTAATCACCGGTTTGGAATTTTTTATAACATTGCCTATTATTTCCTTTTTTCATATTCTTCTGGTGAATAATGTAGGCTAGATACGGGAAATGCAGTCCAAAATATGTTCAAGATATATGCATGTGCGGTTTGTCAAGTAGAGATAAAGCCACAGGAGGCCATTTCCTTGCACTCCTGTCCTTCCCAGCCTAGGAAAGTTGTCAGTCCGTGGGATGGCCCGTTTCTCTGTCATAGTTGTCAACAAAAGAAGGAAGCAATGGAGGGGAAAAGTTGTTCACAAGGTATGAAAATTGTGTTACAATACACTTTTTTGTTGCGTTTTAATTTCCTAAACTCAAATTTTATTTATAAATATGCAAACCTATTTGTCAATTCTCCTCGAGTTTGCTAAGAGTTACAATAAGGGAGAGTATTTTGAGAATTTTTTAAAGAAGAGAACAGGATTTTTTTTTTTTTCTGTTCTCTCTTTGGAATTCATTTTAGGACCTTCACATTTCTGCATTTTTTCTGGCATGCACTTGGCGCAGAACTTCTATCTTGGTGTCTGAGGGTTTCAGTACCAAAATTAAAGAAATTCACTGTATCTATTTAAATCCTCTTTTGGATTTGTAAGCGTGTAACCATATTTTATTTGTGTTGCACCTTCATCCCAAAGGCCAACGGTGGCCATGGAATCTTTGTAACTTGCTAACTAACAGGGGCAGGATTCTATAACTCATTTGTTGGTCAGCTGAAGTGAAATTTATATTCTCCTTTTGTTCTCTTCAGACTTCTCATCTTCTTCGAAAAGTGCTTCAAGTGATTCTTGGGAGTAAATTAGATCAACTTGGCGACAATACAAATATCTCTGATTTGCAAATCCTGATTTGGGGCTAACTTGAATTCTTCAGCACCCTAATGGTGCATTTGCTTATTAAGGCATTCACAAATGAAGGGCTTCATTTTTTGGCTAAGATAGTGGTGTACATACGCCATTTGTATAGAGAAAACATTTCGTACCTAGAATTAGGTTTAGGTGGTTTGCAATCTGATATTATTTTGGTTAATTTTTCTCTTATATTTTTGTTGAACATCGATTAATTTTAAAAGAGTGCTTGTACTTGTCTATAGGGAATTATAGAGATCATTGATTATTGGATTTGTTTTTTTTTCCTAGTACCATAATTTATCGAGGTATCATTCATTGAAAGTAAGAGAAATGTGAAATGATACATGTATTATAGCTTGTTTCCAGGTAAAAGAAGTACAAATTAGGCATGTGAAATTTCTTTTGACATTGTGCTGTAATCTTTGTAGATATTTTTGTTTTACTTTACACTTTTCTAGTACGGTGGAAGCTCTTTATTTTGTTGGTGCTGTTTGTATCAGTAGGTGTGTGGTTTGTATCATGACTGATGAACAAATGGGTTATACTTGCAATAATGTTTCTAAACGGGGGCGTCCCAGAAATCAATGGTCCGTTTGGCAAATACATGGAATAAGTAGAAAAGTAAATAAAAATAATTTTTTTTTGAATATACTTCAATTCCTCATTATTCTAATCGTGTTCTATTGAAGATGGAAAAATGGAAAAATGAAAATCCGAAAAAGATTATGTAAATGAGTCAATTTTTCTATTTCATCATCTCCATAGAATAAAGAATTTGACTCGTAAAAAAATAGAGAGACCTAGTTGTAAAATGCAAGAGTTTTTGACTGATCAAATGGTTATAATTTTTTTAAAAAGTAATTAAAGATATATATCTCTTTTATAGCTTAACTAGGTTGTGTATTGTATTCAAAATAAATTAAAAATTGATTGGTCAACTGATTCAAAATTAAAATTCAGTTTTATCGGCACTGATCGAACGATTTTTACATTACAGTGTTTAATATATAACATACACATAATTTTATTTATTTTTCTATATTAATGGCAGGCTATCGAATCAGGTTTTTTCGCCTACCTTCAACAGTTTACCACTTGAAGACAAAATTGGAACAAGAATAAAAATTGAATCAATATTCATACCGATCAACATCTCGTCTATGCAAGCAGAGCGGACACCTAGGGCTCACCGCTTTGTATAAGCGGCGAAAAATCAGGCCAAATTCCAGGTAAAATCAAAGGAAAATAAGGGCTAAAGGGTTTTGAAGGTCGTTTAAGCGACCGACTCTCTCCTCTCCGTTGCCTGGAGAGGCAGAGCGAGTAATAACAAAGCGGTGCTCTTCAGCGGTGGTGATAAGAGGCGCAACAATAAAGGAAACACTATCGCGATTTTCTGCTCCGCTCGTCTCATCGTCCTGGGTGTCGGACTCGCGGGTGCTCTCTCTTTTTCGGCGATGGAAGGGTGAGCGGTCTTCTGTCTATGCAGTAGGTATACGGAATTTTGACTTGATGTTTGTGTATTGTACTGTGTTGTTTTCTATCTCTTTCTCAGTTTTTTTTTTTTTTTCTGTTTAGAGGTGACTGTTTTAAACTGATTGATTTAGTTTTCAGTCTTATTTGATTAAATGTCGTTTCAACTAATGAATGATTGTTATGATCCGATTGAATTAGTGCTTGGTTTGGTTTGGATTTAGTGTCTTCTCAGCTATGTTGCACGAATACGTTTAAACAGGCGATATATTGATATCGGACACGTATCGGATACCGATACGCATCCGATACGGCACCGATACGTCAGCTGGCGTTTCCGCCTACGTGGCGTATCCTTACTTGCCCGATACAGTCGCCGATACTCCGTTGACACTCCTGGATACGCTTGAATACGCCTGGATACGCAAGCCGCGCGTGAACCAGCGTATTTTTTCTGCTTGAAGCGCAAATCGAACTCAGGCCGTGGCTATGAGGGTCAAAACCTTTAACCATTACACCAAAGTTTCACTTGTGATATGTTCTAGTAACTATAGTATTTAATATATTTTTATACAAATTTGATTTAAGTTATGATTATCTAAATACAATATATAAAATAATAAAAAATAATATATATAATAATGTATTATATCCTTGATTTTTGAAAATTATCATATAGCCGTATCCGTATTGTATCCGATACGATACCCGTACCTGTATCCATGCAACATAGCTTCTCAGTTATAATATGCGTACCTAAGAATTCATCACTAGACTCCTATCACTCCAATCAAGCAAGAATAATCAATTTGTGTCAACAGGATGCACATATCTTTGTGCATTTTTAATTTTATTTAGCTGTATGTTTTCATTGACACTCGTTATCTAATTTTATGTAACATCTACTTTGTAACTTTTTCTATCAATGTAATTGTCTACGAGTTTTCAACCAAAATTAATAACAAAATAGCTCAGATACTTAAAAAAATGATTACTAAAAGTAATATTTGATGTTTGAACATGAAGTTCATTTTTTTTTAATTAGAGATGTAGGTAAAGTGTTTCAATTTTAATTATTCGGGCTTAATTTTCATCTCTATATTTCATGATATATAATCGTTTTGACAATTTTTGTAAATCAATTCAAAGAGGTTGAAAATCTTAAAAAATATTACAAATTTATTGTTTGTTGGATATATTAATAATCAATCTTTAAAATTAGCTACCAGAAGTAAGTTTGAAGGGCTTCATAAATTGACTAGTTGGAGAAATATTATTCATTTATCATAAAAAAGTAATAAAAAAAAATGTGGGGACCTGTAGGTGAAACTCCAAATTCCAGAGATGTAGCTAGGCATTTTGATTGATTCCTTTTGTGTCTTTTTCTCAGGCATTGCATCAGGTAAAATTGGCATGGGCAACATGGAGCGTGTGTGTGGCATTATTCAAAAAATTGACATGTTTTTGTAATTAATTATTATATTTGCGATGGCGATCATCTCCAGTAGACAATTGTACTCTCCCAAAAATAACAAAAAATGTTTATAATTTTTGAATGTTTTCGTGATAATAAATGGGTTACAAGGAAATTGCTAACGGTCTCCGTGCTATGGCTCAATATTTGAGTTTTCAAAATTCTAATAGTCGATCTGAATCATTCAACATGATCTCCATATGAATATGTACTTGCAAACCAAATTTTACATTTTTTAGAATTTTTTTGCTATATTTTTAGATAGGTAGAAAATCACTTGATTTGAAAATTTTGTACCATACATTTTGTTGTTATTAAGCCGTATCACGGAAGCCCTCTAGACTATGCATAGCACCATAGCTAACTCCTTATTACAGTCGCTAAATTTAAGCATATTAGTCCAGATGTAATTTAATTTTGCCATTTATTAATACTTATTTTGACTGTTGCTATTTTCTAACAAAAATAATTTCAACGACAACGATTGATCATAATCAAACCCTAGCAAAAAAACCAATTTTTTTTTTCGCATATAAGCTATAGGTCTTGAAACGACATAATAATAACAAAATGTATAATAATAATGAGCACAGAAATTAGACTGAGAGACTTGTAATGTAATGGTCCATTCTAATTATATAGCGACTATTTAACCGATTCGTCTCAAGCAAAGAACCAATCTGCATCTATTAAAAGCAATTTGTCGTTAATTGTTTGTCTCACTTGAAAATGCCAGCTTGGGTTCAACCAAGTAGGGTTCATTTTGTTTAGAATTCTACTTGAATAAATTGTAGATGAAATGAATCCAGTGAGAAAGGACTAAAAGCCAACACGTGGTCAGAGAAGACCGTGTCCACGTGTCGAGCAGCTCATTCGGGCCCGCACGCGCATGGACATGTTTTGAGGCGTGTCCGCTTCTGTGAGCGTGTCGTGTGAAAAAGGTTACCAAACTTTGTTTTTAAGAAAAATTATATATACATCTTTATTGAAATTTGATCCAATTGCTACAATTCTTATCGCTTACTAATGATCTCAATTTCTTTACTAAATAATTCAAAATATAAATCTCAAATGATACATGGGAACCATTCATTTTGTTTTATTCCAGAAGTAATGCATTAATCTCAAATCTAAAAAAAAATTGAACTTCGTTTTTATATAAGATTAAGAAAAGAAAAAAATTAATACAGCAAATGAATCACAATAAATCTTTATATTTTCAAATTTTGATCTTGTATTAAATTTCATCATATTTTTGAAAAAAAAAATGAAGCTCAAACAATCAACTTTTTTTTATCTGACTTTATAAAGATTCACATGTCATAGTCAAAATTCGAAATTTAAATTACTCATAAAAAAATTATGGTCTTGACATGACACCAAACAAAGGAATTTGATGTCTCAAAAGTGATAAAGACTGTTTTTTTAATTAAATATGTATAAATTATAAGTCTAAATTTTTTAAAATAGATGAATCAAAATCAAGTGATGAAATATATATTTATTATAGTATATATAATTTTGAAGGCTCAATATGACACTCCACGGTTGAAGAATAAAGTTCAAATATAAAATATGAGAAGAGAGTATTTGAAAATTATTTATTTTGATAATTTTGATAATTTTAAATTATTGTTTTAAATTTACAATTCAATATTTTAGACGTGATCTATATAATGCATATATTATGTCTATAAAAAGTAACAAGATTTGATGTACATTTTGTCGTATATCAAATGACTTAAAATTTTCATTGGTCTGAAATTAGCATTTTTTTTATGTATCATCAAACAATACTCAAATTATATGAATTTGATTATTAAACTATTTATATGTCTATAAAATTCCTTTTTAATATTAATTTTATTTAAATTAATTAAAATAAAATAAAATCAAGCTTGTAATTTAATTGTCTATATCGTTTAGTAATTTTATTGTCTATGCAGGAAGTAATTCTAATTGTTCAAAGAATACATGATGGTTTAATTACTAAATACAGAGAATAATGTAAACGATATAAACATATGACAATGCTGCATAGACAATAAAATTAAAAAAAAATTATAATTTTTATACTGTATTAAATCAAAACAACATGTCAATATCTTTTAACCAGAAGTTATTTTAGTTACATAGTAGGCCTGTGGGCCGGAAGTACCTTATGTGTCTATATGAGCTGTATTTGGAAGGAATATTTATATATATATATTCATTTAAACGTGCCAGTGGTTTTCATATACTATATATACAATGTACATCCGGTCATGGACCACATCAAATCATTTTCATACATTGGTTGCTACACCTATCAAACATCATGTACTTGATTATCACTATGCTAAATTTAAATTCCTAGTCATGCATGTGTGAATAATACTGAATAAGGTCATTGTGTCAAAGATCCTAACTAGATATTCCTGTTTTCACTTTTTTTTGGTTTTTGGTCTAAAATAATGGTACCGGCTGTTTTTTAATATAATTCCTTGTGGAATTATAATCTCAATTGGAACTTGAAAATATGGTCCAAAACGAACACATATCTTTTGCATTAACTCAAAATTTGAGTTAATGCATCTTGGCCGTCCGATTAAGATCCGGGCCAATCCGATCCGAGGTAGAATGTACGAGACTCTATTAATATTCGTGCCAACACGGATTGGACGATATAGATTCATTATGCATTAATCTCGTTGGATATGATATGAGTCGGATTAAAATACTTTTGTATTTTCATGTCAAAAATAATTTTTTTCTGTTAAGTATTAGTCTTAATAATATGATTTAGTAGGATAGTTTTTATGTTGTGAAAGAATACATATATACTATATTAGTTTTTTTGATAGAAGAAATATATCATTTTTATGTTGTGAAAGTATAAATGCCTATATTAGTTATATTAATAGAAGAAATATACAATTTTGAAATTTTATGAAGATAAATAGAGTTTTATTTATTTATAAGGTGATATTTGTAATTTTTGAGAAAACGTATGTAATACTAGAATTCTAGAAGAGTATACATAAAATTTCAGCTATATCAAATTAAGTAAGACAATGATACCACGGGTAAAGAGTTTAACAGAGTAGTTTTGACGTCATGCAGCAAACGGACTCCAGAATCTAAAAAGAGCAGCGTATAGTTTGTGCGCTGAATGAAGCAAAAAAAGCTCTGTTACAAAATTTACCCTTATGCCACAATGACCAACTATAAATGAGACCGGCTACTATAACACTAGTGTCATTTCAAACTAAATAACACCACATCTTAAATCATTGGATCTACTTTAATATTCGTGCAAGACACTAGTGTCATTCCAGCCCTATCTTGTACACGAATATTAAAGTAGATCCAATAATTTAAGATGTGGTGTTATTTAATTTGAAATTACACTAGTGTTATAGTAGCCGAACTCACTATAAATGGTAATTAATAACCTGTCTGACAAGCAAAATGATGCATGTGCATGTGCCCTCAGGGCTCAGGCTCAGGGGTGGCGGAGGGAAGGAGATTATATGAGGGTTAATTAATTGCCCATTTATTTTCTTCAAATCCAAAAATTAGAATACTTTGTTTTAATTTTTAAGAAAAATTAGTATACAATTACAAAATTTTACACTACTGACTCTACTTGTAAAACTTAAAACTAAACTAAGATTATATTGTATAATTTAATATAAAAATCCACGATATCACACCTCCGGCTCCGATCTCCATTGTAGTTCACGAACAATAGTTTTAGTTCAAATATAATTATTTTCCATTATAGTTCACGAACAATAGTTTTAGTTCAAATATAATTATTTTTGAGTAAAGATTGAAGGTCAAACTTTTCAAACTAATTTAAATTCAATTTTATAATTGAATTTTGAACCTAGCTACAACCTCTAATACGAAAAAAACAATAATTTTCTAATACGAAGAAATATTAATTTTGTCACTAAATAAAAAATTAGAGCTATGTATTAATTATCAATTACAACAGAAGATACGTAATTACTAGTAGAAGTGTAGAATATATATATAGAAAATTAAGACGACAAGGAGCCACTATTTTATTGTGACCAATGTTGGAACCGACGAAAACCATCATCGGTCACTGCAGGATCATCTGTGTTGAATATAAAACTGAATAGCGGAAGCGTACCTTAATCCATGATTGTTTTGTGCAAGAGAGCGCCACCGATTCGGTTCTTCCAGAATAGCAATGCTCTTTATAGAGTCTCATTTGTTCTTCCTTCTCCAAAGTCTCTCACACTCTTCTCTAATGGGATAAAAAGAAGCGAATTCAGATTGCCTTGTATTCTGGGGGATCAAATCATATATATACAGCCCAAGAAAACTCTTGTCTGTCTTATGTTGTAATTATTCAATTCAACCCATAATTAAATTAAATATTACACCTTAAGTTCTACACATTAAAGGTCCACACCCTATATGACACATTAATGCTCAATAAATTATATAATGCATATGACCACTTTTAATTGAGCATAAAATTGACAGTATACAATACAAAATTATTTTACATATTAGTCCAACGTTGGATTAATGATCCAACAATCTCCCACTTGGACTATATGTGAAACCTTATAATTTTGTATTGTTAATAACCGTAGTGAGCTCAACTTTTCTGTCATTACCAAAATGTGTCCCAAACAATTCTGTCCATCAATTATATTAATATAGGATCAAAGCAGTTTTTGCCACATTTATTCGTAACTCAACCAACAATGGTCACATATATTGACATAATCAAATGACATGAATCATAATGCGGATGTGTAGCATGAAAATTTCACGTAATGTGATCATAACGTGCCTATTTCCAACTGGCCCACTCTTAAATGAGATCAACCTTAATAGAGTCAGAAAGTGAATAAACTGAAACTTTATTTCTGCAGAAATATCCTTAAACTTAAAAAAACTGAAAACCGCATATGTCATACAAGCATAATTACAAACTCCTACTAAAATCTGAATATCCTCAAAATTGAAGATCTTTAATTTAACATAACACCCATACGAGCAGCATGTTCATGAAACCTTTTGGGTGACAATCCTTTAATATGCAGCTGCAATCACGGAGTTTGTGCCATTATGCTTGATAGACAACTATTCATTCTGAATTCATATACAACTAAGAACTTGGTCTATATTCTGTGACCTTGTTAAGTTCCTATTATTGGAATATAAAATTGTTGGGTTATTGTCACAAAATAACTTAAGTGGTATTTCTTATCCACTTCGTGCAGCCATGTGACAAAATTTCACAGTTATATTCACCAATTAGATACCTCATACACATGTTATAACATGCTTTATTGACATCTACCAAAATCGAAATCAGTATACAGATGATCTCAAACTTCTCTGATATTCGATATGTAAGTATATAGTTTTTATTTTCCTTAAAAATAACGCAAGACCCTTTTGGCTGCTATCTTATGGTCTGCTTCTGAATTACTTTAATATCATTTTAGCATTCCTATTATGTACGTAATATCTAGACACATACAAACTTGAGCATACTTCAGACTTCCTACTACCGAAACATAGAAAATCTTCTATATTAATTTCTTAAAATCATTCTTAGAGCACTGATTGAGACTAAACTCGTCTCCCTTATTTATAGATATATCTATTGGTTTATTTTAATGCATGCCATCTTGTAAACCTTTACGGTATAGTTCTTTTGTGACAACCTAAGAATACATCGAGATTGCTCTTTATGTATTTCTATACCTAACACAAAAGATGCATCATCAAGATCTTTCATCTCAAAAAATTCTTAAATAAAAATCTTTTGATGTCAAGCAACAAACCTATATCGTTATTGACAAGCAATATGTCACTGACATATAAAACCAAGAAAGTAACCTTACTCTCACATATAAAACCAAGAAAGTAACCTTCCTTTGGACCGATTAAATTGATCACACGTTAAAAACCAAACAATCATCAAGGCGCACATATAAAACCAAGAAAGTAACCTTACTCTCACATAAAACCAAGAAAGTAACATTCCTTTGGGCCGATTAAATTGATCACACGTTAAAAACCAAACAATCATCACTGCACTTATTACCACAAGGCACACATGCAACTTCAATAAAATTGGTCTTCTTTTGAGCCGACGAATATTTACACTCATTACATGCACACAATAAAAACTTTTATATTTTAAAATAAATTAATTTCAAAAGGCGAGCTCACTTTGGCGAGGTGCGATTGAAACCAATCTATTTTAAAATATATAACCTTAATACCTTTTATTCGAACTTAAAATTATATCCAAAATCTAAAATTACGGTTTAAACATAAATCTAAATCCATCCTTAATTTACTAAGAATTATATATATATATATATATATATATATATATATATATATATATATATATATATATATATATATATTTCTCCTTTGATTCTCGATTGCCATATGGATTTAGTTCAACCGTAATTAACTTAATTCTTATGCTATATCGAAAATATACATATGTCGTGGTATCTCAATCACAGCATACATGAATTTCTGCATCTTATCACTAATAAAGGTGTATCTAAAACCAATTATATTTTCTTTTGCTGTATCATTATCTATTCCACTCATAAATGTATATTTTACCATGATATAATTCAAAATCTAAATTCATCTTAACTTTATTAAGAATCAAATACAAATTTTTCTTATTTTGATTCTCTGTTTCCATGTGAATTTAGATAATCATAATCATCTTAATCTTAAATTAAACCACAAAATAAAGGCATAAGCCAAACTTTATTCATAAACAAAGGCTTAAGTAGACATGCCGAAGGTCAAACCTTTTCTCATAATTAATGCTAAATGTTATGGCCCAATTTCGGGTCCAATAAAATTCAGTACAGATTCACCCGAAATATTTTTAGTTGACACCCCCCAAAATCAAATTAAATGAATACCACCCCTGAAGTCTGATTTTCAATCCTACCACTCTCGCTAACCCAGTTCGCGCACCAAAATCAAATTAGGTTGGTGCGCGGACTGGATTGGCGCACCAGTTATTTTGCCGAAACCAATTCAAAATGTTGCTGCCGCATTAATTTATATTATGGGTCCCACCTTTATTGTTTTATAATTTTTCAACAAATAGAAAGAGGAGAGAGAAGGTAATATGGCCGACCTCTAAATTTTAATAAGATTTAAAGGAGGGGGAGAGAAGGTAATATGGCATTAATCTATAAGTTTATGGGCCCCACCTTTATTGTTTTATAATTTTCCAACAAATAGAGAGAGGAGAGAGAAGGTAACAGGGCCCCACCTCCAAATTTTTATAAGATTCAAAGAAGAAGATGCTGCATTATCTGGGTGCGCCAATCCAGTCCGCGCACTTGCCATTTTGGTGCGCGAACTGAGTTAGCGAGGGTGGTAGTATTAAAAATTATTCCAAACGAATAGTATTCATTTAATTTGATTTTTTTTTAGTGTCAACTAAAAAAATTTCGGCAGATTCACTAGCGCTCAGACCTAGTCAAATATTTTATTTAAAAACCACAAATTAATCCAAATTCGGTCTTTGCGCGGTCCACCCAAATAAAATTATTCACTGGAGTTCGCGCGGTCCACAGGACTCGACGGAATCGACGCGAGCGGCAGAATCTCGGTGTATACGCGGTTTACGAACTAAACGACGCCGAAAATTGATATATTTCTGGTTAAACTTGGTTCACGCGCAGACCATGCGTGAGACTCAGATCAGAAATGGCGATTTTCAGGTTTTGGATCGAATTTGAAGGACAAAATTAATCAATTTAACAAATCTAATATCGCCAATAATCAGAAATTCAGCCTTATATTATAACTGTACTGAAAAATTATATAAAACTTGTTTCAAACACAGAGCGGCTCTGATACCACTTGTTGGAACTGACGAAAATCATCATCGGTCACCGCATGACCATCTGTGTTGAATATAAAACTGAATAGCGGAAGCATACCTTAATCCATGATTGTTTTGTGCAAGAGAGCGCCACCGATTCAGTTTTTCCAGAATAACAAGACTCTTTAGAGAGTCTCCTTTGTTCTGCCTTCTCCAAAGTCTCTCACACTCTTATCTAATGAGATAATTAAGAAGAAATGAATTCATATTGTCTTGTATTCTGGGGGACTAAATCATATATATACAGTCCAAGAAAACTCTTGTCTGTCTTATGTTGTAATTATTCAATTCAAACCATAATTAAATTAAATATTACACCTTAAGTTCTACACATTAAAGGTCCACACCCTATATGACGTATTAATGCTCAATAAATTATATAATGCATATGACCACTTTTAATTGAACATAAAATTGACAATATACAATATAAAATTATTTTACATATTAGTCCAACGTTGGATTAATGATCCAACAACCAATGCTATGTGACTCGAGTTATAAATGAGCGAGTTGGGATAAGCTCAAACTCAGCTCATTTATTAAACGAGTCAGCCAACTCGAGTTGGAACTGACTTGAGTTGTAAATGAACAAGTTATGAACGAGTTACAAGTTTGAACAATTTTGTCCAGCCCTAATTATCAATTACAACAGAAGATACGTAATTTACTAGTAGAAGTGTTGAATATATAGAAAATTAAGACGACAAGGAGCCGCTATTTTGTTTGACCTCTTGTTCCAAAATTTTCAAATCACTTAGTTCATGCAACATTAATATTTATAAAAGTTGAAGATCAAACAATCTAATTATTTAATATTTTCAAAACTTTTTTATTTAAACGAGAATATATCTTCATTTAAATTTTAATCCAACAATCCTTTCACATAAAAGACATTATTACTATTAAAGACTGATTTTGTTGAAACTTTCAAATTTAAAACACATGTACGTATAAAATTATCCAAATTGTGTCAGACTATATTTACATGGAAATATTGGACGCCACATGGCAGCTGACTATTGACTGGAAAATGGAAATGTCTAATTATGGACGGAATCAATGTAATTTGTCAGCACCGTAGAATTATAAGAAAACCCATCACAATGTCTCACACACAATGGCTAATATACAAACGTTTGTTTCTGGATTCAGAAACAAACGGTTCGGTTCTCCAATTTTCGAAGTCCAAACAGTCGATCCAAACCGTTAGATATTCAATATATATTAAAATGTGCTTGGAGACCAAATTTTACATTTTTTAGAATTTTTTTACTATTATTAAGTTGGTTTGAAAACCGCTGGTTTTCAATGGTGCATAAGTTTAATAAAATCAGCGGTTTTCAAACATACTTAAAGCATAGTAAAAAAAATTCTAAAAAATGTACATTTGGTTTCCAAGCACATTTTAATATAGGTTGAATATCTAACGGTTTGGATCGACTGTTTGGACTTTGAAAATCGGAGAACTGAACCGTTTGTTCCTGAGTCCAGGAACAAACGTTTGTATATTAGTCATTCTATATATATACTAGAATAATAGATAAAAACAAAAAAAATCATTTAATCTTTTCATACATTTTTCCAAATTTCCAATGATATTACGTGACACCATGACCTCTTAGTTGGATGCGTTATGGGGTTAACTATGATCACATGCATGGCTTGGAAAATTTTATCCCTTGTAATTTTTATTAATTGATTTGTGGTGCATGCATGATGAGATCAACCAAGAGGATATCTAGCCAATAACCATGCACGTTGACTCAATCTATACACCTTCAATAAATGCATTTTAATAAAAAAATATATTTAATGTGCCATGAAAGGACACCTCTCTTTATATAGTAGCAGTTACCTAATATGCTAAATTTTTTGACAAGTTCTCAAGATTAATTAGCTTGTTAGATTTAATTTACAAGTTAATTGTACAGTGCAAGTTATAAACTATTTTGTTATTAAACTTGCACAAACATTCCACTAGGAAAGTGATGGTTGTGTAAAGCTACCTTTTTGTGAAATTTTAATAATTTACAACTAATCTTGAAAGACAATTAACAACGGTTAATAAAAACATTCATGTTGTATAATTGGCCTACATTGGTGGCCAACATGACGCAAGTTAGAAAAACAAAAATTAAAATATTAATTGAACCATATATATTTCCTGTTCATCATCTTCACACAATGCCACATTGAATGCTTCACTTTCTAAAGAACTAATATCCAATAACTACCTTAGTATATATACTAACTACAAGTGAAAAATAAATAAATAAAGGCACCAACCTTCTCATCATATATTCCCTTATCTCATCCCCCACACATAATTCTCCCAAAAATTCCATGGACTCACCAAACCATTTGCTAATAAGAGAAAACAAGAAAGAAATAGAAGATAAGGTATCATCCCCTCCACCTCCCTCCTCCACTGTCTCTCCCTCTCATGAATTCTCTTTTACAATCTCTCTCCAATCCACCGCCCCTCTCCCTCTCACCCCATCACTTAACATCACCAATAGTTGCAACGACAATGCATCGACGTCTTCTCTTGCAACATTTGATTTATCACCGGCCGACAAAATTTTTTCGGGTGGCCAACTTCTGCCTCTCCAAGCCGTTTCCAACACGAAAACACGGCCCCGCAATTCAAATTCATCAGCAGAAAACTTCACTATCCCTCTAGACCGTGTAGAGAGCGATCTCAGCCGAAGATACAACACATCAAATTTTAGCAGCAAAAGCGAGACAACAAAAACAAAGCCCAAATCGATGTCCGATATATTCAGAATTTGGCGTGCGAAGAACGAAGATACTGAATTAAGGAACGATAACAAGATGAAAGCGAACAAGAAGAGATTGGAATTGGGTCAAGTGTTGAAGAAGTTTATGGGCATGGTTGAGAATATTTTCTCAAACAATAGAAGAGAAAGAGAAAGGCGAGATTTACAGAAGAGACCGCATTCCTTTTCGGTCCTGAGAGAAAGAGAGCGGTGGAGAAGGAGAACGAGGGGGCAGCGATCAGCCCCGGCTTCTATGAGAGGGTCTCCTTCGCATAGTGGGCATTTTTCCATGGGCTCGATAAATAAGCTCTCTTCTTCCTCGAATGAAAGCACGATGGAGGAGCTACAGAATGCGATCGAAGCCGCCATTGCGCATTGTAAGAGTTCAATCGGGACCAAGGGAGGTCAAGTGTAGATGGTAAACATCATGACAATTAAAAGGTATATATGAAATTTTTTGTTCTATTGGTTTTTATTCCTTCTGGATAATTTAACAATAAGGAGAAAAAGGTGTTTCATCTTTTTGTTATATATGGTTGTAGGTCAATTGTGAATTAGGAATCAAAAGTATGAATATATATAAATTTTGTACTTGTTTTGGGTAGATGAGACACTTAGATATTATTGCTGCTTCTTGGTGGTTGTTTAAATATGTGATGTTGAATATAATTAAGAAATAGGATTCCACATAATAAAAAAAGAAAACATTTTTTATAGCCAGTGGATAATTAATGGCTCATTACACACCCTAATCAGAAAACAAGGATCTGAGAAATACAAATGATAGTACATTATATTATAAAAAATGCTTATATAACAAATCCAACAAACATATATATGCAGCATGTCTTCATTAAAATAAGATCTATAAGAAGGAAGAAATATATAAATTGTGATCAAATTTAGGAGTTGAGTTCAATAATTGGTCAACTTGAACGCCGTTATAGATTATGTCTGATTTTTAATTTTAAAAAAAATACTTTCTGAAAGTTGAATTTAAAGTAATTTTCACATAAGTAACATAATTAAGTTGGAATTTTGAGTGCATGGTAAATTAATATATGCTGTTTGATTTTTATGCAACACTACAATTTTGTAAAACAAAAAATTCTATGCTGCAATGTTTGTTGAAAATTATCAGAGTTGATTAATTATGGTACTTAATTCCACCCAGAAACTGTTTTGTCACATTTTCTTCTCAAATTATATAGTTTATTTATATAAATATATTTCCTTCTTAGTGGCAAGTGCAAAATCACCCATGCAGCAACAGTAATTAATCAGCTTCTAATCCAATTAATTTACAAAATGTGGGTGGTGGATGCCATTCAATCTGCATCAAGATTCGTGTGGATAGTTGTAAGATTCATGTAGATCAAATTTGGTCCAATTAATGCTCAACAGACCACACCCACTACATTAATTTGGGGTTCATATCTGCATTCTAACAGTTGGCACTTTAGTACCTCCTGATTAATTACAACTCTTAATGGCTTGTGAGAAATTATATGTCCTGGTATGGGCTGGTTTGTGGGCCCATGAGCCGACCATGGTTAGTCACAGACTGTTCTGAAATTGACCCAATCTCTACCCACTAACCATACCATCATGGGCCCACATTACGTAACTATCTACCATTTTTGTTTTCATTTCTTTTAATATTGCCATGGGAGGTTTTTCAATTACAAAATTGTACAATTTGCAACAATTTGCAACAATTAATAAATTATACCATTACAATAATTAGTGATTTTTAATCAGTGCATCAGTAAAGGCACAGAAAGGAACCTTGCAAATTAAATAATACTCGTGCTTGACCTAAGATAAAAGCACATACAAGGAAATACTTTTGATTGACATAAATACCAGTTTTTAATCTAATAGTTAAGATAATTTTTCTTTCTATACAAAGTTAAACAATATATGTACACATATCTGAATTTGTATTTAAAACAAATTCTGTATAAGATATTAAAAATTACAAAACATATGAAAAATATGTAATGAAGTTGAGAAATATTTTGAGATCTTGTTTGGGACTTGAGGCTTGGTGGTGGTTGTTGTTGTTGTATCATAAGAAAAAACAATCCAATACAAGATTTTTTGAAGGTTATTATTTCAACAAGTTGAGATCCATCTCTAATGCAGCAGCATACATGCATACATATATTGCATGGCTAACAGTATCAGATGTGTATCTAGCATGGACACAAATAATGGATGAGCTTACCCTTCTAATTATTAGAAAACCCCTGTTTCTCTGGTACAATGAATACCACACTGCTACTGTTAAATAAACAGCTAGTTTTCAAATTTTATTTGTAACGGCTAGTTGTAGGGAATAGTGTCATGTAATTAAAAAATTAGGAGATAGTGGTTGTAATTAAATAGAATAGGTCCATAGTGTAACTGCTAGCTAGTTTTTTTTATTTCTTCTATAAATAGGGATACATGTAAAGCTGAAAATAAGTTTGCAATAATAGTTTGCTTTCTTAAATCTCTTCTCTTCTCTATTACAAATATTAACATGGTATCAGAGCAAAAAACTTTGTGACCGAAAAAAATCGAAAAAATTGCACAAATTTCAGCAAAAAAAAATGACTCAAGAAGAAGCAACGAACTTCTCGAAGCTAACAAATACCTTGCTCAATGGCAAAAATTACGTGTCATGGGCGAGGGTAGCATCCAGGGCCTTGAGTGGTCAAGAGATGTTAGAATACATCATTGGTGAAAATAAAAAACCAGAAATCAAAGATCCAAACAGGCTAACACCGAAGAAACAATGACAACAAAACAATGGAGAACAACAAACAACTATTGTCAAACCTCAACCCGACCAATGGTAATAAATATGTATTAGATGCAAACGGTATGAAGGCAAAAATAAATGGTATAGGAGAAATTAATTTGTGTAACAAACAAATTAAAAATGTTTTGTATTTAGAAACATTTCCTGTAAATTTACTTTCTATAAATAAATTAATACAAGAATTAAATTGTAATGTAATATTTTTTTGTAAAAATGTTGTATTTCAGGACCGGAAAACCGGTGTCAAGATTGGTGAAGGATTTCTTAAAAATGAACACTATATTTTGAACTCCAACAAATTAAATCTTTGTGCTTCCGCAATATTTGTTAACTCTGATCTTTGGCATCATTCCGACAATATTTTAAATAGTATATTAGATTTTAAAAATTAGAATTGTACTAATTGTGAAATTTGCATGTTGGCAAAACAAACAAATCTTCCTTTTTCTCTTTCTACTAGCATAAGTAAAGCTATTTTTGATTTAGTACCTTCCGATATATGGAGACCGGCCCCAATTAATTCATATAATGGACTCAAATACTTTGCTTTATTTATTGATGATTTTTCAAAAGCAACTTGGCTATATTTACTTAAATCTAAAGATGAAGTGTTTGATTATTTTTATGAATTTTTATGCCTTATAGAAACACAATTTAATGCAAAACTAAAAATTTTAGATCGGATAATGGAACCGAATCTATAAATAAAAAAAATTTCAAATCTCTTTAGAGGAAAATGTATTATACATTAAATAACTTGTATAAATACTCCCGAACAAAATGAAGTATCGGAAAGAAAAAATAGACACTTATTAGAGATGACACGATCTTTATTATTTCAAAATAATGTTCCTAAAATTTATTGGTCGGATGCCATACTTTGTACCACTCATTTAATCAATAGATTACATAGTGCATATTTTAGAAAACAAAAGTCCATTAGAAATTCTTTATCAACAAAAAAATACTTATGACCATATGAGAGTATTTGGTTGTACAAGATTCGTACGTATCAAAAGAAGTGACAAACTTGATTTTGTATCACAAAAAATTATTTTCTTAGGATACTCATCTTATAAAAAATGTTATAAATGCTACAATCCAATTAATAAAAAATTATATCTTTATAGAAATTTTATATTTTTTAAAAATGAACCATATTTCAAAGAAAAAGAAACAATTCATCAACAATATTCAAATAATCAAAATGACAAAATAGTATTGCCTTACTTAGATAATTTGAATTTTGTTCCTAGAAATAATCATCAAGTTGAGAATAATAATCAAGAAAATGAGACTATTAATAACACAAATGAAAATAAAACAGACGAAAATTTAACGGTTAAAAGATCATCTAGGGAACGACAACCACCAACTAGACTTAGAGACTATGTAACCAATTCGGTACAATATCCAATAAATTTTTTTGTGTCATATGACAATATGTCAACCGAGTACCATACATTTCTCACTAATTTTGAAAAAGAATTGGAACAAAAAAATTACCAAGAAGCAATTAAAAATCCAATTTGGTGTAAGACTATGGATTAAAAACCTTAGAACAAAATGATACTTGAAAAATTGTCCCCCTTCTAAAAAATAAAAAACCAGTTGGCTGTAAATGAGTATATAAAACCAAATATAATAGTGATAGTACTATAAAAATGTATAAGACAAGACTTGTAGCTAAAAGATTTATCCAAACCTATGCCATAGACTATAATGAAACCTTTGCACTGGTGGCAAAAATGAATACTGTAATAATTTTATTTTCTATTGCCAATGGTTGGGATCTCTACCAAATAGATGGCAGAAATGTCTTTCTTCAAGGAACACTTGAAGAAAATGTGTATATGACACTACCACACGGTCATAAATTGAAAAACAACTCTAACTTGGCTTGTAGGCTTAATAAATCAATTTATAGATTGAAGCAATCTCCACGGGTATGGTATGACAAACTTAGCTCTTATTTAATTTCTTATAATTTTAAAATTTGTAATGCCGATCATTCTTTATTTACTAAATGTGATGGTATCAATACAACTCTCATTTTAGTATACGTAGATGACATCATAATTATCGGAAATAATTTAGAGCAAATTTAAAAAATTAAGAAACAACTAAAAGAAAATTTTGACATAAAAATTTTAGGATATCTTAAATATTTTTGAGGAATAGAGATAGCCTCTTCGGATAAATGACTTTTTATTTCTCAAATAAAATATACACTTGATTTATTAAAATAAACTGGTAAGCTAGGATGTAAACCAGCCTATACCCCAATTGACAACAAATACAAATTAAATAGTGAAGATGGAACCTTTAAAAGACATAAATCAATTTCAAAGACTTGTTGAAAAATTGATTTATCTAACGGTTACTCGTCCGGATATTTCATTTTCGCAAGCCAAATTAGTAAGTTCATGCACTCACCAAGAACACTACATTTAGAAGCGGTAAATAGAATTTTGAGATTTTTAAAAAATAATCCCGGTAAGGATATTTGGATGAAAAATAATAATTCTAATGATATATGTGGCTATTTCGATACAGATTGGGCCGAAAACTTCGATAGAAACCGACAACCTGTTTTTGCACATTTGTAGGCGGAAATCTAGTCACATGAAAAAGCAAGAAACAAAATATTGTAGCACGATCAAGCGCCGAAGCCGAATATCGTGCCATGACATCAACCTAAGTGAACTAACATAGATCAAGCAACTCCTATTAGATATGAGATTTAAAACTCAAGAACCGATGAAAATGTATTGCGACAACAATTCGACACGACATATAGCTTCAAATCCCATATTCATGAGCGAACAAAACATATAGAAGTGGATTGTCACTTTATTAGAGAAAAAGTTCAAGCAAAATAAATTGAAACATCATACGTAAAAAGTGAAGATCAACTCGCGGATATCTTCACCAAAGGCTTGAATCTGGGTCCATCTGAGAAAATTACAAGCAACTTAGGATTGTATGATATATACATTCCTACCTTGAGGGGGGGTGTTAAAATAAATGGCTAGTTTTCAAATTTTATTTGTAATAGCTAGTTGTATAGAATAGTGTCATATAATTAATAGACTAGGAGATAGTGGTTGTAATTAAATAGAATAGGTTTACAGTGTAATGGCTAGTTTTTTTATTTCTTCTATAAATAAAATACATGTAAAGTTGAAAATAAATTTGCAATATATAATAATTTGCTTTCTTAAATCTCTTCTATTCTCTCTTACGAAAATTAACAGCTACTGGACTGCAGTAGTATATAAATATATATATATATATATATATATATATAAATATATAAATATATAGCTAAAGCTAATCTGTATGGATTGCAACCTCTCATCTATAATTAATCATCACTTGTTATAGCATGTGCTCCGCCACCATTTATGAAAAATATATTTGTCGATATACATTGCATCTTGCAAATAATCCTTAAAATTTTGTACTAGCAAATATCATATGGTCCCTCCTTTTGGTTAGTGTTGTTTGTCATTGCCTGCTAGCTAAGAGCATGCGATTCAATTACAACAGTTGGTTTTATTAAAACTAGAAAACAAATCAGAAAAAAACAATCACTCACAAAACAGTGACAGGTTTTGTTCTATGAACTTTGAGGAAAAATAAGAATCGAGCTCTTATTTGTATATTGATTGAAGAAAAGTTTTGGTTTTACAGATAAAAACCTTTTAAAAGAAAACATAAAAACAAAAATAATATAATTGATGCACTTCCACCAAGATGTGTATATCTTTTGATTGATCCTGAAAATTCTTGCACACCGTTCTCTCCAAATAACAAACTGCGAGATGAGGAGAATCTCCTTCATTTTTCTGCATAGCCCCTTGTTCCATGAACTTTTATTATTCATATGATTTGCTTTGGTTTATGACAAAACATTATGAGAAAAATTCCAATTCATATGTGTTTGATTTCACAAAATACACAAACTTGTTTTTGTTTATATTTCAAAATTTGAAAATTAAATGTCGATTTCACATTGTTGGTCTTGTTTAATGTCATGAGAGATGCGTGCACACAGAATTTTATGATTTTTTTAGCTTATTTATAATAGATCGATTAAGTGGTAGAAATTAACAAATCTAACTAACTACATAATTGATAAATTTTAATGAATTCATTTTTGGAAATCTTGATTTAGTATAAAACAATTTCAACAAAATTATAAAAGTTAAACGTGGACACGCATATCTCAAGAAAATAACAAGACAACTGTTTACATTTGAGTTTCAAAATTTGAATTATAAATGAAAAAGTGAGTTTGTGATATTTTGCAGCAACAAAAAACATGTGGCATTGAAACTCTCCTCAAACATATATAAGTACTTGACAATAATACATAACGGTGTAAGCTTTTAGTGTTGCAAATAAATGTTTATATTTGAGCTTAAAAGTTATTTAATCCAATTTTTTTGTATAAGTTATTTTATTTATGATTTTTTTTTCTCTCTAATAAATATTTCTTTTCATGGCAAAGTCTTTAGAACAAATGCAATGAAAGAGAATTTTAGGATGGAAGAGTATAGGATGAAGCCGGATGATTTTATTTTTGAAAACTTTTTTCCAAATTAAAATATCTGAATTACAAATGCTCTGCTAAAATGTAACGGTGCAGATAATTTCCTTTGGGCTATCATATGTAACCAAAGAATTTTATATTGTGTTGTGGTTTAGTGGTAATTCTCTAATAACTATGTCATTGATGGTTTTGTTTAATTAGTTGATGTTGGTGCATCTCTATCATGACTTGAAAAGATATAATTAATTAAGAAGTAGCAACATCAAAGGTATTTGTTTTTTGCAGTTGAAACTGTAGTTTTTGTGGGTGATATAGAGATCTTATTACATAGATAAAAGATTTATTCACTGTAATTAATGGTGTGTTTTGAGTCCGGGGTTGTAATACTTTGTTATTTTGATCACTGTAATGGTGTGTTTTTCCCCCAATCATGTTACAGTCGATCCGAATCGCTCAATATGATCTCTACAATAAAATGTGCTTTAAGACCAATTTTAATATTTTTTAGAACTTTTTTACTAATTTAGATAGATACAAATCATTGTTTTTTTATGGTCCACAATCTTCTAAAAAACCTTGATTTTCTACCTATTTGGTTTCCAAACACATTTTAGTATGGAAATCATATATATATATATATAGAGAGAGAGAGAGAGAGAGAGAGAGAATGGCTAATATACAAACGTTTGTTCCTGGACTAAGGAACAAACGATTCGGTTCTCTAATTTTCAAAGTCCAAACAGTCGATCCAAACCGTTAGATATTCAATCTATATTAAAATGTGCTTGGAGACCAAATTTTACATTTTTTGGAATTTTTTACTGCTGTTTTTATTAAATTTCTGCAGCATTTAAAAACAACGGTTTTCAAACCAGCTTAATAAATAGTAAAAAAATTCCAAAAAATGTAAAATTTGGTCTCCAAGCACATTTTAATATAGATTGAATATCTAACGGTTTGGATCGACTGTTTGGACTTTGAAAATTAGAGAACCGAATCGTTTGTTCCTGAGTCCAGGAACAAACGTTTGTATATTAGCCATTCTCTCTCTCTCTCTCTCTCTCTCTCTCTCTCTATATATATATATATATATATATATATATATATATATATATATAGAGCTGAGCTATGGTGAGTTGTGAAGTAAGAGGTCATTGTTACTTCACGCTCATATTTTCATTTTGAAAATTCAAACAACCGATCCGAACCGCTCAACATGTTCTAAATATTGAAATGTGCTTGGAGACTAAATTTTACATTTTTTGGAACTTTTTTACTATTTATTAAGCCACTTTGAAAATCGCTGATCCGGTGGTCCAGAAAACTGTTTTTTTACTGTTCACAGTGGATCATCGATTTCAAAGTGGCTTAATAAATAGTAAAAAAATTTCAAAAAATATTAAATTTAGTCTCCAAGCACATTTCAATATTTAGAAAATGTTGAATGGTTCGGATTGGTTGTTTGGATTTTCAAAATGAAAATATGACGTGGAGTAATTTACTTCACAACTCACCATAGCCTATCTCTCTCTCCCCCTCTCTCTCTCTATATATATATATATATATATATATATATATATATATATGATACGTCCTATCGGGAGATGAGGCCGTATGGAAAGTTGGGCTGAGTTGGATTCGCCCTGCCAAAGGATGGCAGGCCGAGATATGGATCGAGTTAGGAACTCGGGGTGGATTGTGAGAGATTCGGACTCTAACCTGTATGATCTCTCCCTTAGTTAGAAAAATTCGTCCCCTGTTTCATGCGAATCACTGCCTTATATAGTCTAGCCATAACTGCCATCTCGGGCGTTTATGGGGAACGTGGGCAGTTATGTCGACCGTTACTGGGACGTGGGCATTAAGCTAGCCGTTTCTGCAGCTATCCCGTATGTCGGTTGGCACTAGCCTATTTTAGGGCTTTATGATTTGAGGCCGCTGTATTGGGCCCCGGCTTAATGAACCTTTGGGCTTTTCATGTGACGTCGGGCTGGCCTCTTAGAGAGGTCCGAATCCCAGTCTTTTATGGCCTAGTTTAAAACAAGTAAAAGGGCCTGTGTAACATGGCCCTATCATTAGCCCCCGAAGTCGGAATGCATCAGCGAGATGCTTTCGACTTGAAGGTAAATAATTCGTAAAACATACTGTATTAATGATACCTGTGTGTTAGTCATGTCACAATAACTCGGGTATGGGCATGTCGGATACATATCTCGGTACGTCTCCCATAGTTAATGTGTTAACATACTGAGCGGCTAAATGTGTCTTCGGACAAGCTGCGCTTAGTTACGTATGTTAATATATATATATATATATATTTTTTTTTATTTGTCAAGGGAGATGGTTCCCGAGTTAGTCAAAAACAAGCGAAACAAAGAAATAATAGGTAATAATTGATATTATAGCAAAATGAAAGAGTACATCGAAATCATACAACGCCTATGCCTAAGAAAATATCGAAATCATACAACGCCTAATTAGACTAAACATGAGACATGATTTAACGCAGTGCCTGGAAGGATATTTTCACTTCTGTCATGTCACGCCTTCCAGGCACCACATTGTCCATGCTCAGCAAAAAGACGGGTGTGATGTCGTTTCTCGGAGGATGCCTAATACATCTCGTTATCGGTGTCCTCGAAAAGGTTATCATCGTTGAGTTCATGTTGGGTAGCGGTGTACAAACTCGGTCCACCGCAATTACGGGATAAACACCCAGGGCACTTCCAAAATCGACGACGGGGGTCCGAACGGCCTTGGATGTCATAGTGGTGGAAGCAACTCCACTCATAGCACATCCGGCATTTCGCCATCTCGTGCTTGGCCCCTTGGTCGTGACATAGGACACACCAACGCAACTTGGGCTCTAAATCGAATTTATAGATGTCGTTCTCCTCCTCCTTAGTGAACGAGGGTGCTCCTAGGAGGGTGAGGTCGATAAGGTCGCAGATTTGGAGGTCCTCGGTCTGTAGCATCCAGTCCAAATCTTTCTCGGGAAAATGTTAGAGTAAAGTCCATCTCTCGGGCCGAGATAAGATCCGTCGCGGGATATGAGAGCGACGAGGATTGGGGCGAGTTTGGTTTTGGTTGCGTTTAGGAGGTTGACCATGGCTACTCTGACCATGGTCAAGGGATTTTTTGTTTTTAGAAACCACTCTTTTGAAAGGCATCTCGGAAGTATAGGTAGAGAACGGTAAAAGGTAAAGAGTGAAAATGTACATTTGACGTATGGTGAGTCTGTTATTTATAGCTGTTAGGGGTAAATACTGCCATAAATATTGTGGGCCATATTGCCAAAATAGGTAGCTGCCAGCTACTAGCCATAAATGACATTGGGCGGCGTGTATTTTGTACGAGATGACATGCTTTCGGCGTTCTCGAAGTAGTCAAATTGACCCATATGAGACGACATTAAGAGCTAAAAAGGAAACGCTTATGCAAAACATATATTAATCAAAACAACACGGGATGAGAACCTCGGTTGAGTTTATAACATAAGCATACATGTAAAATTGAAAAAGTTGATATCTTAGCCTAATTCACAAACAAAAGACGGACTAATCCCGTGATATCCTATAAATAGCTAAGGCTAATCATGACGGGAGCGCTTGGCCCGGCGTTCTTGATCAATGCATTGTCGGCAGGTGCAGGATGTGAAGCGGGGATCATCATGGTTCCGAGGTGATCTTCGAGCTAGACACCCGGGGTGAAAAGCTTCTTCACAGCCGTCGCAGTGGAACATGTACTGATAGTTCCCCCGGGTTTTGCAAACGGCACACCGATCCCAAGCTAGCGGGTTGACGTCTTCTTCCTCGGGGTTGTTTATGGGTGGATCGACATTGACCTCGGGATCCATATATTGGGGAGATGCGTGAGGTGACGGATTGTCGTCATTTTCCAACTTAACTCCGTCCTTCATTTGCTTGTTATCAGCCATCGTGTTGTAGCCCGAGTTGGAAGTGATAACTGTGATTGCTGGGTATTCCGTTAAAGGGAGACGGAAGGAGTATTTATAGTATGTCGGCATTAATTGCTCGACGCCTCGTCTTCCGTTAACCGTCGTCAGCCATTAAATCAGCCGTTAAATCAGTCAGAGGTACGGGATGACGGCGCAATCCTTAGATGACACCTGGCACGCGTCAACTCGGTAAGAGCCCGATGCCCTTGATTATGCACGGGAATCGAGGCGTCGCCATGACAAAAGGAGGCAACGCGACGCTTCGTGGCTTCTTTTCAAAATTCGCGCAAGTATTAAGCGGGAAAATGGAGACCCCCATATATATATATATGTCGTCCCGACCCACTCATTCATTATCGTTTATCTTGAGCGACTAAATCTCAGAGCCACAGAGCGAAAGTAATCTCGGTCAGAGCTTTCAAACGACCTCGGAAAAGACATCCGACGAAGATCAAGTTGCGAAGGAATCTTAATATAAGGTAATTCTTTATCACCTCGGTAGTCGACCTTATATTGATTAATTTTATTTGTAATTGTATATGATTATTGCCGAGGTCAATAGTGATGTAGTGACCACATAGGCATGGTAATGTTGTCAACCTTAGAATTAATGACCTAACCTTGGCAATCGGTTCGTATTTGATAAGTCGGTAAATGTAATACCTTAGAAATAAAGAATAGCGGTTACCTAAGCCAATCCTCTTTCTTCGTTAATTTAGAAATGGCCGGAGAACAAGAAGGATCTCGGGATTCGTCGCCCGCTACTTCGGGGGAACAGTCCCCGTTACCGCAGCCGGTTTTCCGCCCAGGTAGAGGCAAGAGTATTCATGGTATGATTCCCACCAGCCCCGAAAATTCAGAGGAAGCTGAGGGTGAACAGTATAGCGAAGGAGATGGGGAAAATGAAGAAAATTCACCTCGGGGTGAACTTGTTGTGGCCCCAGTGGGGATGTCGCACGGGCCTTCGAAGCCCAGGAAGAAAAATAAAAAGGCAAAGAAAGATGTCGTTCCCCGAGATGGTCACGGGGATGACTTGATTTTTCCAGTATCTGCCGGTATCCCTCCTAAACTGGTTGTCCGATGTGAAGCCTATGCTGACGCGTTTTATGAGGAACTCGTGGATGAAGCTGACAGAGAAGAATATCCGCGACATGCGCTTAAGCTGAAAGCCCCGGGTCTAGATGACCGAGCGCACGACTCGAGTTGCGGGATGTGCATATATTGGAAAATGCCAAAGTGCGGTTTTAAAGTGAGGGTGTCTAAGTTTGTACGTCAGATATTGCGGCATCTCGACGTAGCCCCTGCATTGTTAACCGCACCAGCATGGTGTTATATCATGAGCTTCAAGTATCTGTTTGATATGATGCCCGAGTTAAGGCCATACTTCCCGAGTGTGGGGTTATTCTTTCATTATTTCTCTGTTTTATATAATAATGAGAGCCACCTCGCAATTCGGAAGCGTTCTAAGGGCATTGCGCTCTTTGACAAACTATCAAAGGCGGACGATTGGAATCATGGTTGGGTATATCTCGAGAATCCCACCGACTTGAAGTGCTTCAGTGAGGTACGAAGGATTTGGCGTCCTCTAAAAAAGGAAAGTTTGATCCCGAGTTCTCCCCCATCTCCGACGTCAGATGAATTAAAAGTTGTCAAATTTCTTGACCATTATTTCACAAGTTAGTCTTTTTTGAATTTGTATCGATATACCTTTACATCACATTTGTTCGTTTATCCCGTATTATCGTGAATAAATTGTTAATTCTCGCATACTTCTTATGTCGCAGGACGTGGTTTTATGGCACTGCCCTGGAAGGCCATTCGTCCAGTTCCTGTCTTTGCGAACCCAGAGGACGGTTTCATCAAGGAGGTTGTGAAACCCCCAAAGTCGGGTCCTTCTAAGGTTCAGAAGGCATTGAAGTCGGCTCCTGCCAATCCTGCGGCAGTTCCTCTGAGATCAGCATCTAAATCTGCAATCGTCACAAAAAGCACGGAGGGCAGTGCTCGTGGTTCCTCCAAACTCGGGGGGTCTCAAAAAAGGAAAGAAAACTCGCCACATTTAACGAGGACAGAGAAGGGGAAAAACGTTGCGGCGGAGGAGCCTGAGCCGAAGAAACAGAAGATCCAACCTGAGATTGTTTCGGAGAAACCCGGGGAGGTTTCAAAGGAACCTTCTCAAGCCCGGGTCGACGCTGCTCAGGGGGAGTTGGATAGAATTATCGAAGCCGCAGCGGGTGACGTGTGGGATCCCGCAGAGGAACATAAAGAATTCCTCGAGTCGTAACTTTCTGACCAAGGGCGACATACCGGGTTCGTGTGGGGAATCGAGATTTCTCAGGGCTTTCCGGACAGCATTTTGGCCCATCTTTCCGGGTATTCTCTTATGCAGGAAGAGGAAGATCATCCCGACATCCGCGCTGCGTATTATCGGGAAACATTTAGATTAACCACTACAAAGTATCAAAAGAAGTGGGCTGAAGAGCATCCCGAGCAGGTCGTGGACCACGTGTTGAGGTCACTGCATGATGCCGGAGTTTTCTATGGGTTCCTCAAAGACTCGCTTGATAGTGATAAGCGCGGTGCTCTTGCTATTACTGCTGATCAAGAGGCGCTCAACAAGGCGATTCTGGAGAGGAACTATTGGTTGAAATTGGCGAAGGAGAAGGATAAGGAAAAGAGGGTAGCTACTGGTCAAGCCGTCGTGAATTTGGCAAAATATGAGCTTGCGTGCATCACGGGCAGGAAGGCTGATGCCGAGCGTCAGGAGACCGAGAAAAAAGCAAAGCGTTATAAACGCAAAGCTGAAAAATCTAAGGGTAAGGTCGAGGATCTTAAATCCAAGCTCGAGGTCCGGACCAAGGAGGTGGAGGAGGCGAGATCGGAAAATGTCTGACTAAAAGCCGAGATGCGGGATTTACAAAAGAAAACACTAAGACGATTTTTAAGCAGCAAAGCCTTCGCCCAAGCCGTCCCTTATGCATGCAAGGACATGATGACGCAAACCGTTTATTGCTATCTGGGTGAACTGGCAAAGCATTACCCTTTTAAACCTGAGCATATGGGTTTTGCCGAAGTGGAATCCGAGAAACTTGTTATCAAAGATCTCTCGGATTACGGCTGGGATGAAGAGAATGATGTGCTGTTGAACCCGGATGGCACTCTGTTTAACAAGGAACTTGAACTCGAGAATCACCCTACTTCGAGGATTGTCCATCCTTGGCCCAAAGACAAATGGCCTAAGCATCTCGATCTACCAGAAAATATGGCTGAAAGGGAGAATGATGACCTTCCTTCTAATACCTCCTCCGAGGGTGAAGAGGATGACACTGAGGTGAGGGATGTCGAAGAGGATACCGAGGTGGAGAATGCCGAAGAGGGTAATACCATTAATCAATGCGAGGAGCAAGAAGATGAATTGGAAGTGATTCTTTTCAACTCTCCTCGTAATGAAGGAAACCCTGCTCCCGCAGAGGCGAAACCCCCTACTCCTTGTAAGTAAAAAGTCTATTATCGATTCCTCCGAGGTGTTTTGTTCGTATTTAACCTTACTATTTGTCTTGTTTTGTTTGTAGGAAGGATCATGTCGAGCGATGGATGCCACATCGGCCTCAATGAAATGTTTGTATCCCCGAGATGTGGGGGTTTGAAAGTTGTTGTAATATGCACTGTTTTTTTTATGCCCCCGAGATGTGGGGGGGGGGTATAACAGAATTATGTTGTAATATGGTATTTGGTGCCCTCGGGATGTGGGGGTTTAACAGAACAGTTTAATGTAACTTGTTTCTTGCATGTTTCTTTTTCCGAGTTGATATCTTTTCTTTCAAATTTTATCTCGGTTGTATGCTTTGACTCTCGTTGTAAACATGTGCTTGATAGTATATCCTTGTCCCCCTTTTTTTTATTCTTGACAAAAATGGTCAATATCGGAGGAAAGGAATGTCGGGAAAACGTATGCGTTACCCCAAGGGGTTTTCGATAAATGCGTCCGACTTAATAACAATGAAACCCATTTTATTGGTTTAACATTCATCGTCCCTTAGGACTACATTAATTTATGATGTGTATCTCGGGAATATTAACCAAGACGCATTTCGTTGCCTTAAAAGGTTTTCGTTCATATATCTCGGACCCAATAAATGAAGCACAATCATAAATAATATCATATATATATTGATAAAAGCTTAGAACCATACAAAAACTTGTATCTTGGTCTAAGTAAAATACATGGAATGTAAAATAAACAAAAAAGGCTTATCTCGCCCGAGCACATCGTGCTTGATATGAGGCGGAACCCCTTTGGAAATAAAAGTAAGCATAGCCTATATTAAGTGTAAAATTTCCGGAGATGACAAGTGTTCCACGGACGGGTAAGTATGAAACCACTCGGGTCTTCCAATTCGTAGGCGCCTTTACCTCGTGGGCGAATGACCTTGAAAGGGCCTTCCCATTGAGGAGCAAGCTTGCTAATATGTTTACCCGTTGCTTCGACGGTTTTAAGTACTAAATCGCCCGGCTGGAATGCTCGAGGTACTACGTGTTTGTCAAATGCACGTTTAACCCGGCGTTGATATTCCATGGTGCGAATGCGGGCCTTCTCTCGACCTTCTGTGATGAGCTCGAGCTCAGCGGCACGCGCATCACGGTTCTCTTCTGTGGAATATGTCAAGGTGCGGAGAGATGGTTCCATCAACTCGATTGGGGTGACCGCTTCCATCCCGAACACCAGAGAGTAAGGTGTTTGCTGTGTTGCTTCTCGAGGTGTCGTGCGGTAGGCCCACATAATTCCATCAAGGATGTCAGGCCAATTCTTTCTGTTTTCTGCAACTTTCTTTTTAAGGCCATCCAGAATAGTACGGTTTGTGACCTCGGCTAATCCATTGCTAGCAGGGTGGCTGACCGAGGTAAAGTTGTTCTGAATACCCAGGTTGGAGAGGAATGTCATGGTGCGGGCTGCATTGAACTGTGTTCCATTATCCGATATGAGCGCATGCGGTATGCTAAAGCGACAAATGATGTTCCGCCAGATGAACTTCTCTGCTGCTGCGGCAGTGATAGTTGCTAACGCTTCGGCTTCGACCCATTTAGTGAAATATTCGACAGCTACGATAATCCAACGCCGCTGTCTGACGGCTTTGGGAAATGGCCCGACTATGTCTATTCCCCATAAGTCAAAAGGCCAAGCTTCAGAGATGGATATCTGATCGTATGCCGGTATGTTGCTCAATTTGCTATGATATTGGCATCGCTCGCATTTCTGGACCAAGTTTGCCGCATCGTGTTGCATGGTTGGCCAGTAAAAGCCGGCTCGGAGAATTCATTTGGCAAGGGTTTTCGCTCCTTGGTGGCTCCCACAGATGCCTTCATGTACCTCAGATAGCATTTTTGAGGCCGTCTCTTCATTTATACACTTGAGCCAAGGTCGCACGTATCCCCGTTTATAGATATGATTGTTGAATATGGAATACATGGGTGCGATCCTTTTCAGACGTCGGGCCTCCAACTGGTCTGTGGGTAGGACCCCCGTGTTAAGGAAATTCCACATTGGGGTGAACCAGGACTCACCGGGTTCACTGATGGCGAGTACGGTTGTGGTATCAATGCTGATGCTGGACTCCGGAACGTCCATAACAATCACGGGCCGGTCTTTGTCAAGGTTACCCGCAGCGCCAAGTTTGGACAAAGCATCAGCTTGGCAGTTTTTGTTGCGAGAGACATGTTGAATGTCAACCTTGTCGAAATGACTCTTGAGCAGATGAAACTGCTGTCGGTATTTGCACAATTTTTCATCCATGACTCGGCATTCATCGTTGATTTGCTTGATCGCTAACTCGGAGTCACTGCGGAGGTGAACCTCGCGGGCGCCCAATTCTTTGGCCAGTTTGAGGCCTGCTATCATGGCTTCATATTCTGCGGTATTGTTTGTTACCGGAAATTGGAAATGAAGAGCATAGTTTAATGTCTCCCCTTGCGGACCAGTGAGGGATACCCCGGCTCCGGCCCCTTGCAGCGAGGAGGCGCCATCGACATGTATTGTCCAACGTCCCTCAGACTCGGGAGGAACTCCGGAATACTCGGCGATGAAGTCGGCGAAGATCTGAGACTTCAGGGCATTTTGGGGGTGGAAAGAGACATCGAACTCGGATAATTCGAGCGCCCAAGCTAGTAATCGCCCGGATGAGTCAAAATTCGAGAATGCCTTTTTGAGCGGGATTCCGGTGTACACCTTGATGGAGTGAGACTGAAAATAAGGCCTCAGCTTTCTAGCTGCAATGACGAGAGCATATGCTGCCTTCTCAATCTGGGAATACCTTGTCTCGGCATCCCGAAGTACATGCGAGACAAAATATATTGGCTTCTGATCTCGTCCTTCTTCCCGGACAAGTGCGGCACTGACTGCATGACCCGAGGTTGCCAGGTACATTACTAGAACGTCGCCCATGGTTGGCCTGCTGAGACATGGTGGGTTAGCGAGATAGGCTTTAATTTTTTCGAAGGCTGTTGCACACTCCTCTGTCCACTCGAACTTGGCTGATTTGCGCATAGCTTTAAGGAAAGGGAAGCAGACGTCCCCGGATCTCGCGATAAACCTGTTGAGAGCGGCCAACTTGCCTGTGAGAGATTGTAGCTCTTTAAGGTTCCGAGGTGGTTTCATGTCGAGGATGGCCCGTGACTTCGAAGGGTGAATCTCTATACCTCGCATAGATACCATGAAGCCAAGGAACTTTCCACCGGTAAGACCGAAGAAACTTTTCTTTGGGTTGAGTTTCATGCTGGCTGAGTTCAGTGTCGTAAAGGTTTCTCGGAGATCTCGGACATGGTCGAGGTCGGACATGCTCTTAACAAGCAGATCATCCACGTATGCCTCTACGTTTCTTCTGATTTGATCGTGGAATAAGGTATTGACCATTCGTTGGAACGTGGCCCCAGCATTGCGCAACCCGAAAGGCATGACTCGGTAGCAGTATAGCCCCGAGTTAGTGGTGAAGGCAGTCTTTTCCTCGTTATCTTTGTTCATCCGGATTTGATTGTACCCGGAGAACGCATCCATGAAGCTGAGGTAGGCATGTCCCGAGGTGGAGTCGACCAGTTGGTCAATTTTGGGCAAAGGGAATGGATCCATGGGGCATGCCTTGTTGAGATCAGTGTAATCAATACACATACGCTAGTCACCGTTGGACTTTTTGATAAGCACGAGATTGGCTGTCCATTCAAGACACTCAACATTCCTGATAAAACCAGCTTCCAGTAACTTCTCTACCTCACGCTTCACGGCCTGCTGCCGTTCGTCCCCCATATTTTGTTTTCGTTGCCTAACTGGTTTTGAACCCGGCTTAATATGCAGTCGGTGCTCTGCTATGGACCTCGGGATTCCTGGCATGTCGGCTGCGGTCCAGGCGAAAACGGATTGGTTTCTTGGAGGAATGTGATCAGCTCTACTTTTGCCTGCCCTTGGACTGCCTTCCCGATGTTGAGTGTTTTGCCACCACCCAAATCGAGTTGTTCGACTTCGTCTGCCGGTTCAAGGGAAGCTTTTGCCTCAGCTTTATCAACTGGATCTAGTGCAAGGTTGGTGTTTGGGGATAGAAAGTCAGTACTTGAACGCAACCGCTGTTAGTTGGTTTTTGCGTCGGACTGATCAATCTGGTGGACAGAGCCTCCTTGGCCCTGAACGGACGTCATGTAGCATTCACGCGCCACCTGCTGTTGGCCACTTTCTTCTCCTATCCCGTTATCAGTGTGAAACTTGATTTTCAGGTGGGAAGGGGAAATAACGGCGCCGATTTTGTTCAAGGTTGCTCTTCCAAGGATCGCATTGTACGCAGAAGGAGCATTAACGATGAGGAAGTCCACCATGACTACCACTGTTCGGGGGGATGTGCCAAATGTGACTTTAAGTGGCATCATTCCCCGAGGTTGAAGGGTATCACCCGTGAAGCCTATCAAAGACGAGATGTGTTGTTGGAGGGCACGAATGTTGAGGCCCATTTGCGTGAAGGCCGATAAATACAGGATGTCTGCTGAGCTCCCCGTATCGACTAACACCCTTTTCACCCTGTGAGTATTGATCTTGAGGTTTAGTACCACGGGATCGTCATGCGGGCTTGAGATCTCTCCTAGATCTTTCTCCGAGAAAGATATCACCTCTTCTGGCCGAGGTCGCTTTGCGCTTGTTGCAGTTTCCACGTTTAGAACAGTGGGGTATGGTTTGCGGTTGTCACGGGGTTAAATCTTCCGGATGGTACCGCGATGGCCACCACTGATAACGTTGATGACAGGACTGTTCTGTCGTTCCAGGCGCCTTGCCTCTGGGCTATCCCGGGTTTGGGGACCAACCTCACCAACCCGAGGTCCCGTATAATCCTGCCTGTATGGAATGGGTTTCTTGAAAACCTTACCTTGGCCGTTGTACTTCCTGAAGAACTTTTTGAAGAAGTCGGGGTTGATAAACTCGACCAGCTTACCCTCTCGGGCTAGTCTCTCCAGGATATCCTTGAGTTGGAGGCATTCTGCAGTGGAATGCCCGTTGAATCCGTGGTACTCGCACTTCTTGGAGTTATCTTGTACTGTAAAAATACCTTCAGGCAATGGCGGGGGGAGGTCGAACATGCCTTCTATGATGTTGTACATCTTATGTCGCTTCTTGGTGAAAGGTGCATACCTCACGAAATATTGCCGGTATCCGTTAGTGCCGGATTTATGTTCTTGCTCGGTCGGTTGATTTCTCCTAGGTTCTCTTTGGTTGTGAGACCTGTCCTGAGCCGGCTGTTTGTTTGTTGGGTGACGGGGAGATCGAGAGCGAGGCCTCGTGGGGCTCCCATTGTCATCCTCGGCACGGGTGTAACCCTCCGCAAAGGTTACAAACTCCCTCAGAGTGGTCATCTTCTTCATGTGGGCTTCATAGCGTAAGGTACCCGGACCTCCTTTGCGGAGTCCTTTCTTGATGGTGGCTAAGGCGAATTCTTCATTGAGGTTCTGAATTCGTCGAGATGCCTGTATGAAACGATTAACGAACGAACCTGTTCTTTCCCGCTGTCCCTGGACAATATCCAGAAGCATCTCGCACGTGGCTTGCGGCGGTTTGATAATCGTATACCTCTCCAAAAATAATTTCGCGAAGTCCTCGAACTTGTTAATGGACCTCCGGGGTAGGTCATGTACCAGTCCCATGCTTCTCCAGTTAAGCAAGTGGTGAAGACACGGCACATGATGGCATCAGTGGCTCCAAGAAGGCGGAGTCGCTCGAGGAACCCGTACACAAAGTTGTGCGGATCCTGTGTATCTCCACTACCCCGGAAGCTGGGAAGGGTTGTCGGATACTTGAAATCCGTCATTGATTGGCGGTAGATGTCTCTTGAAAGAGGGCCATCTTCAATCCCCATAGGCCGGGAGTAAGTGCCTGTCTTCTGGGATTCAAGCTCGGCTAGTTTAGCTGCAATCCTTGTTTGGATCAGTTCTTCAACCTGAGCCATGTTAATACCTCGGGCAGGAGTAGGTGATCGTCGGCTCCTTCTTCGGTCATCGCGGCGAGTTTTATCCCGACCTCGTGGTGGGCTTCGTTCGTGTTCCCTACGGGAGCGAGATTGTTCTCTGCGAGATGGTCTGGGCCCTCTGCCATGATTGGCTGATTCTCGCTCGTTGTTGTGGTGAACTTCGGGACCTCTGGCATGTGGCGGTCTCTCGGGATCAGGTCCCCTATTCTCGTCCTGCCCTTCCGGCCGTCTTCCTTCATCGGGGTGTACCCCTGTTGGCAGAACATTTTGGCCTCTGCGTGCGGACTGGACCTGCTGTCCTGATGGGGTGGGCGTATCTGTCTGGTTACCGGTTCAGACTTGTACGAATTTTTGGTCTAGATTTCTTGGGGAGACATTTGCCGGTCGACTGTGGACACGGTTTGCTGACAAAGGTCGTGGTACAGGTGTAGCGGGAGGCACAGTCTGATTTGCAGGTCGCGGTGGCACTTGCTGGGAGTGCGGTGTTGGACCTGTCATGGGGTGTATCCCGTTAACGCCTCCCAGGCCCCATTGTCCAGGTGGTGTCACATAAGGGTACTGGGGACCCGTCGGGGTGTAGGGTGTGTAAGGGATCGTGCCGTAGTGGTAATACGGCGTTTGCGGAGTATAATAAGGTATGTATGGTAACTGATAAGTACCAGTTAACGGGTTGTGCTCGACGTAGAGCGGTCTAGTCGTGTTCCCTTCTGTGAACGAAGGTCGATTAGCGATGTCGGGGCCTGTGTGGCGAGACTGTGCAGGTTGGGGACCATGGGGTCGTATCATCGAACTGCTAGGCCTCACCCCAAGAGGCTGACTGTGGGAGGGATTTCCTGTAGGCGGGGTTACCAAAGGAGGTGGTGTGATCGTTACTCCTGGCGGGGTCGTCACCCCTGGTGGGAGCGGGATTGATGTGTTTGGATGAGCCATCTAATTCTGTGTGTTCGAGTTAGGCGTGGCCCCACGGTGGTTGATACGTCCTATCTCGGGAGATGAGGCCGTATGGAAAGTTGGGCTGAGTTGGATTCGCCCTGCCAAAGGATGGCAGGCCGAGATGTGGATCCAGTTAGGAACTCGGGGTGGATTGTGAGAGATTCGGACTCTAACCTATATGATCTCTCCCTTAGTTAGAAAAATTCGTCCCCTGTTTCATGAGAATCACTGCCTTATATAGTCTAGCCATAACTGCCACCTCGGGCGTTTATGGGGAACGTGGGTAGTTATGTCGACCGTTACTGGGACGTGGGCATTAAGCTAGCCGTTTCTGGGACGTGGGCATTAAGCTAGCCGTTTCTGTGGCTATCCCGTATGTCGGTTGGCACTAGCCTATTTTAGGGCTTTATGATTTGAGGCCGCTGTATTGGGCCCCGGCTTAATGAACCTTTGGGCTTTTCATATGACGTCGGGCTGGCCTCTTAGAGAGGTCCGAATCCCAGTCTTTTATGGCCCAGGTTAAAACAAGTAAAAGGGCATGTGTAACATGGCCCTATCAATATATATATATATATATATATATATATATATATATATATATATATATAGAGGAGGGTTCAAATGCCTCCATTTTTTGTGCCTCCACCATGCCTCCATTTTTAAAAACTTTAATAACTCAAAATTTAAAACTTAAAAGTCAAAATAAAACTGTTGAATATGATCTACATCATTTTATTTATATGCTCATAAAAAATTATCACATTTTGATTTTGTTTTTATGTAAATCAATAAGTTAAAAAATCAACGTCTAGAAATTATCCACATTAGTACGTTATTTACAAGCTCTTGATGACAACCAAAATAAAATTGAAATGTCATAATTTTTTACACGTGCATAGATAAAATGATGTAGATCATATCCAACGGTTTTATTTTGACTTTTAAGTTTTAAATTTTGAGTTATTAAAGTTTTAAAAATGGAGGCATGATGGAGGCATGAAAAATAGAGGCATTTGAACCCTCCTCATATATATATGTTGAGCTATTTTAATCGAATAGTTTGGATTTTCAAAAAAAAATAATAATAAGAATGTAAGACATATTAGGTAGGAAAATAATGTGACATTTTAACCCTACTCTTTTATCAATATCACAACTGATTTTGCTAACAATTATTGACCTAATGCTAAGGTCAGTAAAAGCATAAACTAACCGCTAGTAAAAATAGTTCTGGAAAGTGATGTAATTAATAACAATATGTGTTATTGATAAAAGTGAATTTAAAATGTTCTAATAATTATGGGTTTTAGAAAAAAAAAAATTAAAGGTCTAATCTTTCAAAATTATATATTCATAATTTTTTTTTAATTTCAATCCTAGAGGAGGACATTTTTATCAAATTAAAGACCAATTCTTTAATAATGATTATTATTGGACTTCAAAAATACTATATCTAGTAATGAATTTTAGATTTTTTTTTTATAATTTTGCGAATTGTGTTAATTCAGCCAATGAGATCCTAGAAATATTTCTTTGACAAAGTCTTAGAAGGGCATTAAATGAACTCTTCCTAATTAAGAATTATTTTTAGTTTAGTGATTAATATTATTCGTTATTCGTTAAGACATGTCTTGGAATATATAGTTTTGACGATTTTCTAATGCTAAAAAAAATTGTCAGTCTAAATTAAGACATGTCTTTTACCTTTGATAGCACCTCCTACAATTATATGTCTTGGCTTGTAAGAAACAAATTATATGTCTTGGCTTGTAAGAAACAAATTAAATTTTGGATATATTCTTTTGAGAATCTAACGGCATTAATACAGGTAGGGTTACATTATTAGTGGTGTTCTCAACTTGTCATCCATCCTTGAATTAAATTAGGAATTGACACAAACTTTTATGATTTTGATTTGACTAGGCTCTTCAATTATCAATGAAGGTCTTATATATATATATATATATTTCAATATGTGCTTTGTATTAAATCCGTAGTGGATGGAGCCAATTAGCAGAAGAAACGAGTTCATATATTTTTTGAATCAACTTTTAATCTAGTTGCCGACTAAACGGCTAAGAAAGTTAAAAGAAGTGGATTAAGCCTTAAGGAAGCTTAATCATTTGTTGTTGAACAGCCCGTAAGGAAGGACAACACTCTTTGTATAGAAAAATATGGGTTCAAAATCTGAATAAAAAATTATTTATGAACATTAAATAAAAGTTAGAAGGTTAAAATTTCATCTTTCTATCTAAAAGAATTCTTTTATTGCAATGTTATCAGGAAAAAAAGCCGTGTTTTTTCTTTATCTAAGTACAAATAAATAAATAAATAAATAAATAAATAAGAGATCTGAGTAAATTTTTGTCAAATTAATTGTGATGATGCCAGCAGTTTTCACCATTCAGGAAAGTATTGGATTCAGATATTATTTCATGAATATTGTAGGTGTCGACATTATCAATTTGAGTGGTTTCCAACAAAGGTTTAAAAATATGAATCAAAATCATTTTATATGAAACCAAATATATGAATCGTACAACTATAATCAGATATCGAACTGATTTTGATTTTGGTTCAATGCTTATCAGTGCAATTGAAAGTTAGGATTCTTAAAAAGAAAGAGTTATGTCTAAGGAACAATAACTCTACTATTTTTTTGTCTATCATTCAAGCCTTTCAAATGCCAAAGCAAGAAATTTGAAATGCATTCATTATTAATATTAAAACCTCAAATTTACACAAATTTTTATATAGAAGTTAACAATCTAAGATACAACATCAGCACATAAATTTTAATTAGATTTTATTACATAATATTACAAATATTATTTAAAAGCAATTACTCGAATTGATGTATATTTCTATCTTGAACTGAAAATAAGCAGCAGAAATCTGGTTCATTATAAAATGTATAACCAAGGGATAAAACAATTTATTTTAAAATATAAAATTTTGAAGATTTCAAAATGAACAAAAATAAGTTTGTAAAACCAACTGGAGTTACTTGATTTTCACCAATGTCTAATTAAGATTTTGTTTTAATTGACAAAGAGGATTATTAGGCCTCAAACTTAAAATCAGATCCTCAATTAATTTATATATAACGTCTTTTGAAGTCCCAAACTGTACAATCCAATGGAAATTAATCAATAAATAAATTTAATAAGAGTGGGTTCAAATGCCTTCACTTATTGTGTCTTCATTATATCTCTATTTTTTAAAAATTAATAACTTAAAATTTAAAACACAAATATAAAAAATAAAACTGTTAGGATTTATCTATATCATTTTTCTATGCACATATAAAATATTACGATATTTTGACTTTGTTTTGATTAGTATCAAAGAGCTAACAAAAATACATTGATCTGGATAAATTTTGGATATTAATTTTTCAACTTATTAATTAGTATAAAAATAAAATCGAAAAGTGATAATTTTTTATGTAAATACTGGATAAATAATATAGATCACATCTAAAGGTTTATTTTCATATATAAGTTTTAAAAAAATATATTAGAAATTTAAAAAGTAGAGACATAAAGTAGACATTCAATTTTAAAATGTGTGATCTGCACAAATTTTGAAATTGTTTATACGAAATTTAATATAGATCGAACAATTTCGACTGAACATCATACTAAATTTGATTCGATATCCATTGGCGAGGTGGTTCTCAATTGAAAAGCAAGATTTCTCAACAAAGGTTATGTCTCTCATGTTTCAAGATGCATTTACACGTCTCAATTATTGGAAAGTAAGGTTACTCAAGCCTCTCATGTTTCAATATGCATTTACACGCACTTAAGAATCTATACATAAGTTAAAATGTAGAACAAAACATCACAACATGCATTTAGTGAGATCGGAATAGGATTTGCTGAAATTTTTCATGAGTGAACAGTATTTCTGAGACTTTTGTTTTTCTGAATTCAGTTGTCAAATTTTATTCATGCATGAATTAAAACAGATAGTTTTTCTGTACACGAATCTCAAAACAGTTGGACAACTGGATTCAAAAAAATAGAAATTTTATAATTATTGTTCACTGAGAATTTGAACAGATTTGTATCCTAATGAGATCTCCTACTTTAATTTAGAGTAAAGTATACTTTTGCAATTTAATCTAAATCAATTAGAATAAGCCAGACGACAGATCAGTCAAATGAAATTTAGCCACCTTCAATCAATTAATAATTTGAGATATAAATTTGTATGTAGCACCTTAAATCTAAGGTTGCAATTCAGTTAATCATTTCAATAATAAAAAAAAAAAAAGTTTACACTAAACACAAATTCTATTGACAGATCTGGTATATTGGTATTTGGTAGGCGTGCATTCCCAACTTGGGCTGATTATGCCACGTCAAAGCACGCTTTCCGATGGAGACCTATCAGTCAACGGTCAAACAAACCTGATAAGGCCACTTGGCTAAATTCACATCCCTCACGTTACCGGATCAGTACAATTAAATCCGTCACGAATGTTTCGTACGGTTACGGTACGGAACAGCACGGCATGCTTGTCAGTTACGTGTCATGACTCGCATGTTTCATGCCGTGATCATTTGCGTGCCGTGCTCATCTTTTGAAATTTTGACACGGCACGACACGGCACGTGAAAGATTTTATCACGGAATGGCACGACACGTAGTCACGCGAGTCATGTGTAATTAGAACCATTAGATATTGATTTAATGGTGAATCTTGAATAAAGTAACATAAATTATGATTAAATGGTCACGCGAGTCATGTATGATCACGGCACATTTAGGCACGGCGTGACTATTCGCATGTCGTGACCACCCCTTGACATTTTGATCATGACACGGCACGACACGTGAAAAATTAACTTGATCATAGCACGGCACGGCACAAAACCAAAATCACAGTGTGATAATCACGACACGTTTTTTCCACTGTAGATAGATATGGCGCCCGATCCAACTTGCCAATTCAAGTTGTAAGCTATCATTAATATTAATTTGAGTACTTCATGTCCAGACTCGAGACTTATCTAATAGGAAATTTTTCAAAATGAATAAATAAGTTTCTAAAACCAACTGCATTGATTTTCACTAATATATTTATAATAGGAGAAAATTGAATAAATTATACTTCATATATTGTGTCAAAATTTATAATACTAGGTAATTTTTAATAAATTGCAACTTGATAAGATGTATGAGGAAAGAGCTGAATACATTAAAAGCAATAAAAAGATTCATGCAAAATATATTTTAAATCACACAAATTGCATTACTTTGTTTGCATATCTCAACTTATCATACGTAATCAAATAGTTTTACCGTCTTCTACACAAAATCTGGGAAATAAATCTGATGTTATTCCAAAGGGATCGATAACAAGATTTTGTTATTTCGATCCCAACTGTTGACCTTTGTCGAGATTCGCACATGAAAAAAAATTCCTTGAGATTCGTGTGTGAAATTTTTTGAATGGTTGGTATAAGTAAAGTGCCAATCTCAAGAAACTGTTTTCTCATGTGCGAATCTCAACAAAGGTCAACAGCTGGGATAGGAATAACAGGGTCCTGTTATCCCTTTGGAATAACAGCAGATTTATTTCCCAAACTATGTACGCCATGAATAAAAACACCTTTATGTAATCCGGTGTATGAAACAAGATTGTTGAGTTTCTGGACGTTGATTTTTCAACTTATTGATTCATATAAAATTAAATTACAAAGCGAAAATTTTCTCTGTGCATGTGGAGAAATTAAATAATATAAATTACCTCTAACGGTTTTATTTTAATGTATAAATTTTAAATTTTAATTATTAGAAAATTAAAAAATAAAGGTACGATGGAGGTAAAAAAATCAAATATTAACGAAAATTTAGTTGGAATCTGATTATAATTTTGTGTTCGGTCGACTCTGACAACTTTTAATGCCGTAAGAGTCCATTGTAAGGACAGGCCCATTTAAAGCCTTTAAAGGCCTTAGTAGAAGCCCATACTGCAATTAATTCCAACCGATAAAATTGACTATATTCTTTTAACCTGCGATCTCTTTCAACCATGAGGTTCAATTGGAGAAACTAATTAATGTTTGATCAAATTTGATATGATGCCCATCAATTAAAGGCTCTGTCCAGTGACTAATCTCTTTCTCTGTTACTCAAGCCTATCACCTATCACCTATCACGTTCCAAAGTAACAAATATTAACTGTTTGCTAGGTGTTATTTAATATTAAAATCTCAAATTTACATGCATTTAAGAATCTATAAAAAAGTTAAAAATGTAGCATACAACATCACAACATACATTTAATGAGATCTCCTTACATATATAATATTACAATGTTCATGTAAAGAATTAAGGGTAAATATATTGACCGAGCAGCTTTTGTTTCATACATAGTACAAATCATATGCAGAGCTGTTTTGACTTTATTATATGTGCGCTGCCTGAAGTTAAAACTGCTCTCTCGCTATCTTTAGCCAAATTTGAATGTAGGCCCTTTTCAAGTTAGGTGAGTGTATTGTTTGCTCCGACATGAGCAATGATGTACTTCATCGCCACGTCAGCTGCCATCCACGTAAAAATTAGGTGTCGGTGGGATTTCCTTTCATGGTAAAAGCAAATCATATATGGTGGTCTATTTTATTTTATATGAATGAATATACCAAGATGATTTCTTAAGATAAAAGAATGAAACTACCAGAGGCTAATGCCAATCCGGGCTTAAATTGTATTTCGCCAATGGAAGCAAGTGTTCCTACGTGGGCTTTTTATTGGGCCTGAACTAAAGCCTTTTTATTGGGCCTGAACTAAATTAATGATTATATTGATTATAGCTGCTAGCTGACTATTACATTAATAGGTTTATTGACCATATAAACTAATTAAACTTGTTATCATTTCTTAGTTGATTGATAAATTATAGATACCATAACATTCAGATATTAAGACCAATTGATATACTTTTATAATGCCTAAATAAGATAGTAATATGTCATCTACTATAACCCCAACCATAGAAATTAAAACGATAATAACTCCCAAAACAAAATCCGCTGAAGAATTAATAATTGGGCGCCCAAAATCATATATAACTTAGCAAGCACAAATTAAAGAAATAAGACATTTGAACCCCCTCTGTTATCTATACAACATTTTATATAAGTTTTTTAATTAGTGATTTCTCTTCTATGAAGAATATTGAACACAATTATAATATTTTTATTTTTATGTTATTATGTACATAATGAGTTTAATATAAACCATTTACTTGTTTGCAATATTTTTAAATTAGATTATATAAATTATTAATTTATTCGATAAATATTCGTTATTTGGTCGTGATCTATTAATCTCTAAGAATAATAAAAAATAAAAATATAATAAGTTCTTAACGAATAAGATAAGATACAAATACAATTAATTTTATTATACAACTAAATTTGAACGGATACATGTATAAAAATACTTCCAATCCAATTTGTACCGTAGCACATTCCTAATTAAATTAAAGCATTTCATTTTAGTTTTCTTTGTACATTTTTTAATTTATAGAACAGAACTGCCTCTTAAATCCAACAGTGCATTGAAATCATGGGAAAGTCGACAGCTAACTAAGTCAAATAAATGAGGTAGAGGTAGAGCGGCTGCATTGATGACTGATATAATAATAAAAAGGGATCGCCTGACAGTCCCCCCATTCAGTCCCCTAAACGTCTCTCTAACGGTCAAAGTACAACTGTCAGACATCTATTCAACATACATTAATTCACATACAAAATGGAAAGTATTCATACCTAAGATATCAAATATTCATATATAATTCATCAAGTATTCATACCTAAGATATCAAGTATTAATTCACATACAAACTGGGGACCATTACTTTTTGGAGGCAGTAACTGTCAGACTGCATTGGGGACCACAACCAAAAAGTCACGTGGATCACACCACCAGTGTTACATTCATTGATTAAATTAATTCACATACAAAATGGAAAGTATGAATACCTAATATATCAAATATTCATATATAATTCATCAAGTATTCATACCTAAGATATCAAGTATTTAAAAAAAAAACTGGACACAATACCTACTCATCTTTTATACATTTTTCAAGGTGGTTTTTTTTTTCTCCGTTCAATCTAACCAATTTTTGGGACGATCTATGAGAAATTTTGCAAATCTAAAACCACGAATGTGTCCTACACAATTTTCTCTTTCAAATGAGATCCATGATGACATACTCTTACACGTTTTTCAAGGTATCAAATATTCAAATATGGAAAGTATTCATACAAAATGGAAAGTATTCATACCTAAGATATCAAGTATTTATACTTAAGATATCAAGTATTTAAAGAAAAAAACTGGACTCATCTTTTACACGTTTTACACGTTTTTTAAGGTGATTTAATGATTGACAAAGTTAGTTATAATGAAGAGACGTTTAGGGGACTGGAGTGCAGGGGACAACATCTTTACTCTAATAAAAAATACAAAAACCAAGGAAAGATGTTTCTTTTAAATTTAAATCCCACCTTTTGTTTTTAAATTGAAAGCCTGCATAATCTTGTCCTTTGTCCCTCTTACTTACCTCTTCACTAAAAGACAAAATTAGCACTGTCTCCAAACCAAAAGAAAGGACCCAATAATAAATAAATAAAAGGCACACTCATTTCACTTCTCCAGGCTTTGAATTCAGATGCCAGAAACATAATTAATGCCATAGCTAGACACAGATTAAATTGGAGATGAAACTATGTGGGTCAGAGGTCATATCAGTACATTACAAACAGCCAGCTAATCTTCGACTAAGTTAATTGCATAAAACAAAACCCTAGCAAACACATTTGATAATTAATTGAGAAGTTAAAACTTAAAAACCCATCCATGTCCTTCTCTCTTCATTTCATACAACAAACAAATCTTCGACTAAGAAAATTAAAAAAAAAAGGAAAAACCAGGAAAAAAAAGAAAGAAAGAAAAACTATTACTTGAGCCCCATAACAAAAGTAAAGCATTAACATGTAGTTGATGAACAGCAAGGATGTACCGCTCCGTACCAGCATTACAATTACAAGAATCTCATGTCGTTAGTACAGTTCATCCAATCATATAATCTTGACTTTGTTTTGACTTCACATTTATGGCTCCTACAAGGAATAAAACAATTTAGCATACAAGATATATAGCAAAACTTCCTCTAAGACCACCTCAATTATTTAACCAGTTCATAAATTTAAACAGTTATCAATATCAGAACCTAAAAATATGTTTATCTAAAATTTAGAGCAAAATATTTTGGTAATGATATAATAATATTACACTTTACTAGACTAGAAAATTTGGACTAATAAGATAGCACTCTTCTATACATCCAAAATCACATTGTTTGTTATATTTATATCTAAAGTCAATTAAGCAACATAACCCTCTAGCAAACAAGAAAAAAACACATCACTTTCAAAATTTTCCTCCTGCAAAATGTTCTAATAACAATAAACAAACAAGATTTCATTATGTACTTTTTTCTTTGACTAACCAGATTTCAGCATTACACATTACAAATTTACATTATAAAGACAGCAGAGGGAGGGTAAAGAAAATAACCTGAGTACTGAACCTCCTGAAATTCACATCAGTGCTCTCTGATTCTGATACCGACTCGAGTTCGCTCTTGTTCTCTGCTTTCTTGCTATGGCTACCTTTTCTCAAGCCAAGCAGCCCTTTCCACCGCATTGCCTTTGGTGGCCTCTCGTCAATCCCTCGATCCTGTGCTCTCAGCTCGTCTCTCAGTGTCGTCACTCTGTGACCGCTTGCATGGCTTGTCGACTCTTTCATCGGGAGAATACGGCCTTTAGAGAAGAGCTGGTCGGCCGCTATCATCTGGTGTGACCCCACCGAGAACTCAAAGTCGGGATCACTAGGCCCTGCCGGGTTGTGGGACTGAGATGCTGGTGGCGGGCATTCGAGAGAGAAGTCACTAGAGAAGGAAATACGGGGACCGGCGATCGGGTAATGAGATTGATGATCTGGATTGTACATGTTTATACATGCCATATATTGGTTCCACCTCTCTTAATTTGGTGCTGTTTCTCTTTAATTTCTTTATCAACCTCTCTCTATACCTCTTTTCTTTAATTTCTCTCTGATCTCTAGATCTTTAGCGCTCTTTTGTTATTTGTTTGAAAAAGGGAAAGGGAAGTGAAACTAGTTGATTCTCTTTTGTTTTGATGCAGTGGGAGTACTTCAAGTGTTATTGATTGGTGAGGAATGAGGATATATACATACACAGACACACACACACTTGGATATATAGTGCGTTAGGAATAGCTGGATGAGGTTAAAATGAGTGGTTTAACAATTAAGTGTGAATTTTTTAAGCTAGCTAGATCCGTCGTGGTCAAACTGTCACAGGGCTGCTACAACACTCCCAATGGACATCTCCTGGATTTTCAAGGAGAGCATTGAATACACATTACTGTAGTCTGTACTCTGTAGTCTAGGTAAACAGGTTAACTAGCAGGAACATTTTAAGTATTTGTCAAGTGCAAATTTAATCTCCATTGTTGGTAGTACTATATTTTTACATGGATCCTTCAACAGGCAAAACATTAATTTATTCATCCATGGGCCTTTTGAATGACTTCAGTTACCATTGCTCTCTTTAATTTTGTACTGCATGCGCTCAGAATTAATTCCATCAACAGTTCAAATAATTTAAATTAATAGCGTTAATTAATTATTGAGATTGAATATGCTTAATCATGATGAGATATATAGTGCATAAAATTAAGTTGAAGCATGCAAGCGGACCCACAAAACCTAAAAGGTTAAGTTCTAAGTCAATTAAGCTAGAGAAATGTGTTGAGAAATAGTATAACCTCAGAAAAGATTCATCATAGGTTGTAAATAGGCAACTATTAGGCTAGCATGCAAAATACAGCTGTATAGCTATAATTGGTACCTAGCCTGTAATTAGGGTGTAATTAGGCAAGAGATCAAGCAATCTCTTATTAAGGAAACTAGCCAACGGCTAATAGAATAGAATAGGCTATAAGAATACATGTATAGAGAGCTTGTAAATCAGAATTCATAATACAAAATTCATACTGTTCATCACATATCATCTCTCTCAAAACTTATTATGGTATCAGAGCAGGATTAATCCTGCACCAGCAACAATAAAAAAATTCTGCAAAATTCAATTCTTACCAGTATCTCCAAAACCAACCATGTCGCAACAATCCGACATCACAAAACTCACCACAATAATACTCAATGGCAGCAACTACATCCCTTGGTCCAGATCTGTCACAATTGGTCTCGGTGGCAAAGGCAAATTAAATTTTGTCACTGGAACCAAGAAAAAACCAAAAGCAGACAAATCCAACGAGCCAACTGCAGAAGAAACAACCAAAATAGAAGAATGGGAGACTACAGACCAGATGATTATGTCATGGTTACTGAGCACCATGGAGCCCAAAATTTCTAATGTTCTCATGTATTCCGAGACATCGAAAGAAATCTGGGACAAGGCAAAAAGAAGGTATGGCCAGCAGAAAAACTTTGCACATATCTTTAGCCTCAAACAAGAACTGGCTCAAATCAAACAGAATGGCCAAAGCAACAACGAATTAGTAACCGAGATTATGTCTAAATGGGAAGAACTAATGTATATCTTCCACCAACAACCGACCCAAATGAAACCCAAAACAGATCCGAACAGGACCTCATATTTACTTACCTGGGCGCACTCGATTCAACTTACGAAGCAATTCGATCTCAAATTCTGGCCTCAGCCGAAATGCCCAAATTCGATGATGTGGTGGCGAGAATCCAACAAGAGGAGTCTCGGCGGGTACTCATGAACCCTCAACCATCAAACAACACAGAGAATCGAGCCTTTCGAGCACAACCCTCTAACCCTAATCCGCCGGCCAGGACTAAGGGGACCACAGCAGCCGACTGGTGCGACCACTGCAAGCGCACAGGGCACAGCCGAGAAGGCTGCTGGGTGCTCCATCCGCATCTTCGGCTGTCTCGGAACAAGGGAGAAAGGGGCAGCGCTAGAAGAGGGGGTGAGCAGCGGTTTGGAGGAATAAGCCAGGGGTCGGGGTCATTTGGAGAAGAAAGTCAAAAGATGGGTTCGGATCCAACAAAACAAGCAGGGGCAAAATTAATCCAGCAGGCCGAACCCTCTTCTGATTTTTCTGGATCTTCTGTGGCACAAACAGTGCAGCTAAATCAGCTTCTGACTCAGTTAAATAGTCTGTTACAACAACAGACAGCAGGTTTTGTACTATATAATTCAAATTTATCTTCTTTTGACAGTAATAACAGTAGTCCAAAATTTGCAAGTTTAGGTCATAACAATAGTAAATGGGTTATTGATTCCGGTGCTACCGATCATATGACATGGGACCGAAATAAACTGCAAAATATTGTACCAACTATAGAATCACAACATGTACTTGTTGCAAATGGAAATAAAGTCAAAATTGAAGGTTTAGGTACTACAAATTTTTTCTCAAAAGATGTAAAGAATATTTTGTATCTACCAGATTTTAATTCAAATCTTTTATCAATTAGCAAAATAACACAAGATTTGAATTGCAAAGTAATATTCTCACCACACGAAGTGATATTTCAGGACCAAGAATCAGGGAAGAAGATTGGTGAAGGTTTTTTAAAAAATGGGCTTTATTATCTTGAAGAACCCATAAATAAATGTCATGTGTCATTAAGTCCAATAGACCGTGACAAATTACTGCATTGGATATTTGGTCATCCATCTGATCAAGTTTTAAATAAACTCTTTTGTTATAATCTAGATTCTAGTAATTGTGATGTTTGTAAACTTGCAAAACAAACCAGATTACCTTTTCCCTTATCTACTAGTATATCAGAAACAAAATTTGATTTAATTCATTCGGATGTGTGGGGTCCAGCCCCAGTTGATTCTTATAACCATTTTAAATATTTTGTCACATTTATTGATGATTTCTCTCGTACTACTTGGGTTTATCTTTTAAAAGGAAAAAATGAAGTTTTTTCATGTTTCAAAGAATTTTTTAATTTTGTTGAAAATCAATATAATGCAAAAATTAAATTTTTAGATCAGATAATGGAACAGAATATGTCATAAAAATTTTCTAGAATTCTTTAGGTCAAAGGAATCTTGCATCAAACCACATGCATCAATACACCTGAACAAAATGGTGTTTCAGAAAGAAAAAATCGTCACCTTCTTGAAGTCACTAGATCACTCCTTTTTCAAAATAATGTTCCAAAAACATATTGGTCAGATGCAGTGTTAACAGCAACCTACCTTATAAATAGATTACCAAGTGCAAGGTTAAAAAACATGAGTCCTCTAGAAATCCTCAAGGGTAGAAAAATTGATCTTGACCATATTCGAGTCTTTGGATGCACATGTTTCGTACACATAAAAAGACAAGACAAGTTAGACAAAAATTCTGTTAAAACTATATTTTTAGGATACTCTTCTGAAAAAAAGGGATATAAGTGCTATGATCCGAAAAATTTTAAAGTTTATTTTTCAAGAGATGTGTCATTTTTGAAAACAAACCCTATTATCAGACAAATGAGCAAATAAATTCCCCAAGTCAACCAATTGTGTTGCCTCCAAATAACTTTGTTTTTCCAGAAGAAACAACTGAAGGACAGGTTATGAATGAGGAACAAGTTATGCATGAAGATCAAACTAGCGAAACAAATGCAATTCCTTCAGGGGGAGAAAATGAGGAAAGGGAGTCAAGTTTAGAATCAACTCAAGAAGAAATTGCCGTGAGAAGATCCATACGACAAATCAAACCTTCCGTCAAGTTAAGGGATTATGTATCCCATCAGGTGATGTATCCAATTTAAGATTATATTTCTTATAAAAAGGTATCAGCAGAATACCGAGCCTATTTAGGGAGTATAACCGATCAAACCGAACCAACTACTTTTGATGAAGCAAAACAGAACCCAGTTTGGCATAAAGCTATGAAAGAAGAACTTCAAGCTTTAGAAAAAAACGATACATGGGATATTGTCTGCTTACCAAAAGGAAAAAAACCCGTAGGGTGTAAATGGGTATACAAGATTAAGTACAACAGTGATGGAACAGTTGAAAGGTATAAAGCTAGATTAGTGGCCAAAGGATTCACCCAGACCTATGGTATGACTACCAAGAAACCTTTGCACCAGTAGCTAAAATGAGCACGGTTAGGATTTTGTTGTCAGTAGCCACCAACTTAGGATGGAATTTGTTCCAAATGGATGTGAAAAATGCATTCCTTCAAGGAGTACTGGAAGAAGAAGTCTACATGACTCTCCCTCCAGGACATAATACTACATTGGACTCATCACACGTATGTAAGCTAAAGAAGTCAATTTATGGTTTGAAACAATCTCCAAGAGCATGGTATGCCAAACTAAGCTCTTCTTTGTTAAAAAATAATTTTATTAAAAGCACAGCTGATTCTTCTATGTTTATTAAACATAGACATAATTCTACCACCATTATTCTTGTTTATGTAGATGACATTATTATTACAGGAAATAATAATGAAGAAATTAAAAATGTCAAACAACACTTGCAAAATGAATTTGATATTAAGGATCTTGGAAAACTCTCATATTTTCTTGGAATAGAAATAGCTTACTCCAGCAAAGGCTTATTTTTATCTCAAAGAAAATATGTACTTGACCTGTTAAAAGAAACTGGTAAACTAGGAGCTAAGCCAGCTAGTACCCCAATGGAAACAAATGTTAAACTGGGGTTAGAAGAGGGTGAATTACTATCTGACATAGGACAGTATCAAAGGCTGGTGGGAAAACTAATATATCTTACAGTTACCAGACCTGATATTGCATTTGCAGTTAGTATGGTAAGCCAATTTATGCATGCTCCGCGTACCAGTCACTTGAGTGCAATTGATAGGATACTTAGATACCTCAAATGCACTCCAGGTCAAGGAATTTGGATGAGAAAAAATGGTTCTAATGATGTGGTTGGTTTTTCTGATGCAGATTGGGCTGGGAGCTGTGACAGAAAATCAACCACTGGCTTTTGTACCTTTGTAGGTGTCAACTTGGTAACTTGGAAGAGCAAGAAGCAGAATGTTGTCGCTCGCGCGTTCAAGTGCAGAAGCAGAATATCGAGCCATGGCATCCACAGCGAGTGAGCTTATCTGGATTAAACAATTACTCGGTGACATGAAGATAGAGCACACAAGAACCATGCAAATGTACTGTGATAATCAAGCCGCACGACATATTGCATCCAATCCGGTCATCCATGAAAGGACAAAACATATAGAGGTGGACTGTCACTTTGTTAGAGAAAGAGTGCAGTCTGGAGAAATAGAAACTCCGTTTGTCAGAAGCAAAGAGCAACTGGCGGATATTTTCACAAAAGCACTCGACAAGACTAGTCATCTGAACATACTCAACAAGTTGGGTTCAATCAATATATTCGAACCCCACTTGAGGGGGAGTGTTGAGAAATAGTATAACCTCAGAAAAGATTCATCATAGGTTGTAAATAGGCAACTATTAGGCTAGCATGCAAAATACAGCTGTATAGCTATAATTGGTACCTAGCCTGTAATTAGGGTGTAATTAGGCAAGAGATCAAGCAATCTCTTATTAAGGAAACTAGCCAACGGCTAATAGAATAGAATAGGCTATAAGAATACATGTATAGAGAGCTTGTAAATCAGAATTCATAATACAAAATTCATACTGTTCATCACATATCATCTCTCTCAAAACTTATTAAAATGACATTTTATTGCCTTCACCAATAAATTAATTAACTCTCTATATATGTAAGGGACATATTACTTCGCATATCATATGACATGAAGCTCCAAAGCACAGACTTAAACCTCAATATGCCAAATTAATTGAGTTCTTGTACGTGTACACTTTGAATATTATGCGTAAGATCATCGATCGGAGTATTAAGCCGAGTTGCAGGTGCACCGATCGAGTGGACACTATTAAACCTCCAAAAAAACAAAATATAGGGCATGTTTTTTTTGGATTTGAACTTCATGATGGTTTGATTTTCCTCTATAATATGCTTCTGGGCATATAGTGAAAGATAAGAACCAGCATACTGTCTCAAAGTACAAAACATGACTTCTTTGTAAAACACTGGTCTCTACACTCTGTCACTAGTACCTGAAGCTCTATGGAAAACATGAGATATATATTCCAACATTACTTTAGGCGCTTATACAAACACAATGCGCAGGTAGTGTTTCATTCATATCGATTAATAGTTTGCACCCAGTAAAAATGTATGATGTACAGGCTAGGCCGAATAGGATACTGTTCCATATATATATATATGATTTAATTAATGATTGTGTGACTGTCTAACTAAGTCTTATATACTGTCAAGGTGTAAAAAAAAAAACATTAGATTTAACGACCAGTTGATGAATAAAACTGCTTGGCATGGGCATTAGGATAAAGGTGCAGTATTCCCATAAAGCACTAAAATGCTCCGTGACATGATTTTTTGTATATTGTGCCTGACCTTATACATATGTTTGTCAGAGCTACTACCCGTTCAAAAATTAAATTTTCTTCTGGCCTGAAACTTTGGTTACAAAATTTGGCTGTTTATTTCCTAGTTGCAATTTGTTAATATATATATATATATATATATATATATATATATATATCTATAAATATAAGAGTTAATTTTTTTATGTGAGTTGTGAGAGAGGCGGAAAGCGCCTCGTACATATATTCCCGAACAACAAATGGTATTAGAAAATAATTAAAAGGTTGAAAAAAATGTAACATAAATTATATAGAAATCATATATAAAGTACAAAAAGTTTGAAAATTAACTAGGATCATTGGACCACATTCCTTCAACATTAATCTTCCCTTGAACACACTAAATTAATGTTCAAAATGATGCTACAATAGAGACTAATCCGCTAATTCAAAATATGGATCGAAAGAGGATTATTTCATAAAGATTTTTATAGCTATTTTATATTGTTTTTATCATCATTTTTATAAGTATTACTTTTAATTGTATGATGTTATTATAATAATCATCATAATTATTTAAATAATAATATATATTGTTACCACTAATATAATTATATCATTATTTTCATCAACATTATTGTTGTTGTTGTTATATATAATATGATCTATATTTTCATATTCCATCATCAAACAATTTATACTCTTCCGAACAGTGCCACAATAACACTATTATCTGAACAGTGCCACAATAACACTTTTTTTATGTACCAACCGAGATACACAAGAAAGACAGAACAAAGCCGCTCGAGATCCACGAGGTAGTTAATTTTTTTTACTAATCAATGTCAACTTTTAATAAAATATTGAAACAACAAGATTTAATAGTCACTATTTCAAAATTTGCAGGTTGAGAGTCTATCAATGGATTGGATATTTATCTAGTTTTAATTGTATTCGTAAGAACATTGTTTATTTTCGGTTTATTAGACGTATTTGTAATGTACTCGTGAGAACATTAGCATTATTGTTCTATTGTATGCTTCTTTATATAGCTCCTTTATATTTATTAGTAGTGCTTCTTTATATTTGATCAGACAAATGAACAAAAATTTCAGATTAAACGACATTTAAAACAAAAACAATTAAACAACTTTAAAAACAAAATTCTAATCTAACAAATAAACATTTCTAATAAAAAAAATATAAAAGAAGAGGGTCTGCACCGGTGTTGTGCGGACCATTTCAAGGTCCGCAGCGGCATTGTGCGATCTCTCTGAAATGGGTCAACGCAACACCGGTGCGGCCATGGTGAATTTTAAAATTTTCAAAAACGGTGATTTTGACTTTTTTTTTTTGAAGCTGTACCGTAAATAAAAATTTCGGCCAAATCAGATAAGGAGGTGCCGTATTCATAGTGGGTCCATATCCTAATTCCTAACTTTCACCAGCAAGACTAGATGTCTAAATTAGAACACTATGGTCCAAAATATTAAAAAAAAAAAGTCTGATAATAGCCTCTCAAATAAATTCCCGAGCGTGTTCTTCAAGTATTTAATGTCTAACTTTCATTTTTAGCGCTCATATCCTAACTTTTTAAGCTATGTTTATGACATTTTATAATGCTACTCACAAGCATTGAAACCTCTATCTGCAAGAATTTAAATTTTAAATCTGTGTAGTTTTAACTCTTAACTATTTATGTCGACGTCGTCAAGTCAAAAAAAGAAAAGATTCATTTCACACACTTTTTTTTCTCTGATCATTCTCGTCTATTTTTCTGACAATCCGTGATGAATTTTGCGAATCTAAAAATACAAACGTTTTCTACTCGATTTTCTTTTTCAAATGAGTCTCATGAAGAAATATTTTTTAGTTTTTTACAAGTCATCTTTTTAAGTACAGCCCATTAGCACTTTAAATTCTCAAAATTTTAAACCTTAGTCTACAACCTTTCAAATGTGACATGAAAATTATTTACAAAATGTTTGACACAACTACTTTAAATGTTTGGCACAACTACTTTAAACGGTTGTAGACAGATGTTTAAACACGTGACACTATATGATCGATCGACTTCAGAGGTTTAAACGCTTCAACGTAATAGTTGAAATGGTAGACATCAGATATTTAAATGGTTGTAGACTGATGTTTAAAAGCTTGAAATTTAAAGTGCTCATGCAGTTATTTAAAAAAATGATTTGAAAAAATAACTCAAAAGTATTTCTTCATGGATCTCATTTGAAAGAGAAAATAGAGTAGAAATTTTTTGTATTTTTAGATTTGTAAAATTCAAGGATCGTCGTAAAAATGGACGAGAACTATCAGAGAAAACATAAAAAAAAAAAGTGGTGAAAGAAATATTTCATTTTTTTACTTGAAAACAAAAGGAGTTAGGAGTTAAAACTACATACATTTAGGATTTAAATTTTTACAGATAGATGTTTAAATACTTACGAGTAGCATTGTAAAATATTATAAACAAAACTTTAAAATGTTGGATATGAGCGCTGGAAATGAAAATTAGGCAAAATTGAAAGTTTTTATTCTGTTAAACTAGTTGAGGAATGTGTTTGAGTATGATGACTCAGAGGGCCAAAATATTTTCCAAAAAAATTATTCAAATGCCATTTATTTATCATCTTGAACCAATCGAAAACTTTCGGGTTTGATCGGATTATTTCAAATTCATTGCAACTCTTGCTTATATATCTTTGAAATTCGAAATTAGATGTCCAATAAAATATGCTTATCAATTTAATTTATGCATAATTCTAGCATGTATTAAGAATATTATGTACACTAAAAGTAAAATGTGTGCCCTAAAATAATGCTTAACTTGTTCTACATCTGATATTACATGACTATAAGAAAAGTTAGTTTCATTCCAGTTACGGATCGATGTCCTTTCTTTTCAAAAGTCCAAATTACATAAGTTAATTTTACAGCTTTAAGGTGTGATAAAAAAAAATAGAACCAGGGTGTTTTTATGTTCATCAAATTTCTTTGTGAATTCAACTCTAAAATCTATCGGATTGGCTTTTATCTACCTTACCGGTGATGCATCTATTTTAAACTTTTATATTAATTTTATATAGAATCAAGTGGTAAAAAAACATTAAAAAATAAATGCATTAAAATTAAGTTTTAAACCTTCTAATTTTGGCTGCTTGACTTTAATACTAAATTAATTTGAAAGTTAAAATTTTTGTGTATATAGACACGTCATTCGTAAGGTAGATGAATTTCAACAGTCCAGATTTATTATTTGAAGTCAATCCGATAGATTTTAAAGTTGGGTTCACAAAATAACTTAGTAAACTTAAGAGCACTCTAGTTCTACTCATAAAAAAAAAATATATAAACCAAATGAAAAATAAAACTAAGATATTATCTACTACCCTCAGAGTCCCACAGTGTGTATATATATTCCCCATATCATATAAATCAAACAAGGATGTACACAGAAATATGCGGTTTTTTTAAGAAATAATTTTTTTTTAAATGAAAAGATGGCGAATTTTTTTCAGAAACATAGAACGATTGCATCAATATGCGGTTTCTTTAAGAATTCGCTAAAAAAACTACATATTTGATACGGTTTTCTAGCATGTTACATCGCTAAAAAATTACATATTTGGTACGCTAAAGAATTGAACCAATGAAACAAACTACATCGAAAATATTTCATCATTATTATCACTACAAGAATTTTCGTTTTTTATGCGCAGCCTATGTTATTTTCAAGATGAGAAAAGACTGTTGGAGATAAAATCGCCTTTCTGACACACTTAACAATTTCCAACGGCAGACCCATGGAACTGGTAGTGCATGAAAATTCATGTTGTCGACTCATGGACCGACATTTTTATTAATATCCAACGTTAATTAGAAATTAATAAATATACCCAGCTCGGCTGGGTTTTGATAAAAATAATCCAAACCGGCCATTAAATAGCTGGTTCCTATTTTAATCCAATACCAGCCATTTAATGGCCGGTACCCATTTTTTTGTTGTTGCTGTTTTACACCCTATAACTACCCATCTTTCTATCTCCCCCTCACAACTCACTCAGCTCACAAAAGAGAAAGGGATCGAGGTAGGGAAAGAGAGAAAGAGAATGCGATTTTTGAGGCAAAAATGACGATATTTGAAGGGGCCAAAAGGATGAACGATAGCAACCGAGATAGGTCATCCTATCGTGGCTTAGCGAGAGGAGGGTTAATTAGTGATCGAGGTAAAAATGAGAAAAAAAAGAACTGTCAAGTATGTCGTGATAAAAAGAACTGTCAAGTATGTACAATGGAGTAATTTTTTAGACGACATATTCGGTATGAAATTTCAGACGACACTTTGTAGAAACTCATACGGCTCTGGTTTGAAAAAAAAAAGAAGGTTGATTCAGAGCCTCCAATATCAGATGATGAGTTTGTTCCATGTATTTATACTGGTAAGGCTACCACTTCGTCTGCTATGACTGATCCAGATCCGGCAAAATTGACTCGTTCTAAGTTTTAGTATTAGTAGGGTTTAAAATTTGAATGCATTTGAGCTGAGTTCTAAGAAGTAGCATTATTGTAGTTTGATGAATTAGGTTTGTAAAATTGGGTTGTAAATTTTTTTTAGTTTCTTAATGTGTTGACATGCATGTAGACTTGATTTTCTTAATTTTTTAGTTTCTTAATGTGTTGTAAAATTAGGTTGTAAAAACCTTTGCGATCAGGTTGGCAAAGATAGATCGAAAGGCCAATGGGTTTGTTCTTTATTAATTAAATTAAAATTACTTTTTATTTAGTAGTCACTAGTTGTTTCTTTTATTTCTTATCTTGATATGTGTGACTTCTCATAATGAAGGCATGAGAAAGAATACGGAGACAATTAAATTCGCAACCAAGTCAGTCTTCCATCATCTCCAATAATTTCTGCAAAGGAGGCAATTTGATTCACCTCAACAAACTATTCATGCATTAGACGTATCGTACAAAACAGTAAAGTACACACAAATTGTAAATAAAAAGTTTTGAAAGCAGCACCTAAATAAACAAGCTCACAACATGCATCTAAATCACCTATTATTACTACGCCTAAAACTCCATCCGCGAAACAAACCAGTTGCCGAAGATGGCCTACTAGATGGCCTACCAGATGGCTCTTCTTGGCTTCCAGATGGCCCTGCTTGGCTTCCAGATGCCCTTGTTGTACGCCTACTAGTTGACCTTCTCGGTTGGTTTTCAGATGGCTCTCCTTGCACCTCAACCGCCTCTCCTCTTATGGTGAAGTGAAGTGACTGTACGTATGTTTCTCCTTGATCCCCAACTGCCTCTTCTCCAGATGGCTCTCCTTGCACCCCAACCGCTTATCCTCCTCCTATGGCTCTTCTTGATTCATTTAAATGGCCGTACACCCCTCTCCAAGTACTTTCATCTAGTAGTTTCGTAATGGTATATTTCCCGTGATTTTCATTGCAAACTCGAGTTGCCAATTCTAAGTTTCACTTTTCTGAGTTATAACCAGTGCATGCGTAAATCATAGATTTCAAGTCACAAAGTAAGATATCATTGGGAATCATAAATGATTTGATTGGCTCTTTGGAGTAATAAGCTCCGTATGCATTACTAAGAACTTTTCCACCACAGTGTAATGAAATCAGGACCATGACAAATAAACTACATTTTGAAAAATGGTAAACAATTGTCAGGTTACTAATTTACATGTATAGGTTACTAAAAAATAATTAAAAATAAATAAAAAATTAAATACATTAATTATTTTATTAATTTACAAATTAAATGAGTGTAAATTAAATGGATCATGTTTGTATACATGTAATAGTCAGTCCACTAAATCCTAAAAAATAAAATGAGTGTACATTAATTATTTTTAATAATTAAATTAATTATTCAAAAAAATAAATTTAAATTAATAAAGCAAAAATTTACCTGAAAGAAGAGAAGAAGTTTGGTGTTGAGTGAGTTCAGTGAGTTGCTAAGGCTAATAAAATATTGATGTTTCATTATAAAAATATCAGCGATGCACCGATGTTTTTTTAACACTACTCTATTTAATTGCCAATGCTAAGGCTAATAAAACATCGATGTTTCATTGCAAAAACATCGATGATGCACTGTAATTTAGCGTAATTTAACATAACTTAGCGTAATTTAATGTAATTTAGTGTAATTTAGCGCAATTTAACATAATTTCAAGTAATTTAGCGTATTTTAGTATAAATTGCTAATTATACATCAAAAGAAGTAATCTAACCAATAATTTAAACTAAAAATTTGAATTTTTAGTATTATATTTCATCATCTTGCTCTTCGTAGTGTCTCTAAAAGAAATTAAGGGTACCGGCTATTTAATGGCCAGTAGGCAAATAAATAGGGTACCGGCCAGAAAATGACCGATAGAGATATTTTTATAAATACTTAGGAGATCTGGATATATTAATTAATGAGTGAGGCTACGGTACTATGCATAGCACGGTTTGGTCCGTGCTACGGCTCAATATTTGAGTTTTCAAAATCCTAACGGTCAATCCGAACAGTTCAACATGATTATAAAATGAATATGTACTTGCAAATCAAATTTTATATTTTTTCAAATTTTTTTACTATTTTTCTATATAGGTAGAAAATCACTTGATCTGAAAATTCTGGACCATCCAAAAACAGTGATTTTCTACCTGTTAAAAACATAGTAAAAAAGTTCAAAAAAATGTAAATTATGATTTGCAAGTACATTCATTTTATAATCATGTTGAACAGTTTGGATTGACCGTTAGAATTTTAAAAACTCAAATATTGAGCCGTTACACGGACCAATCCATGCTATGCGTAGCACCGTAGCCTCACTCTTAATTAATTTCGGTTGAACTTTGGATATTAATAAAAATGTCGGGTATTTGGATGTCACAAAATACAGGGTATGGTGAACACAGAATCATAGGGATGGGAAAGGTTGGATACGGAGCTGCCACCCCTATAATTGTCCTCAGGTTAGCTCGGTCACACCACAGCGACCCCATACATGATTCTATTATCCCCAGATCTTCTGTTACAAATACTATGCAGCACAGTTTGTTTCTATCTCCCCATCATCGTTAGTAAGACTCTTATTGGACCCATATGTCAGTGAAATATGACAGAGTTGTTGTTGGCATATGCAAGGGAGAAGTTATGGTAGGCTTGGTTTTGAGTAAAGGATGGAGAGAAGGGGAAAAGGTTTGAAGCATGTTGACCAGTCTATTGACTGGTGGTGAAAGATTTCATTTGTTGAGCCTGAGCTGGCATGCAGGACCGCTTGATCTTAGCACGTGATCACTATGTATATTTTGCATGTATATATAATGAGGAGGGTTTAAATGTATTATAATTTGTGTGCTTTAATATGCTTTACATTTTTAATTTTTATTTTCAAAGTCCGAACAGTTGATTGGAACTCTTCAACATGATCTTCATAATAAAATATATTTGGAAACTAAATTTTATATTTTTTAGATTTTTTTACTATTTTTTTAAATAGGTACAATATCACTTTATCGGATGGTCCAGAATCTCCTTATAAAATTGATTTTGTACCTATTTAAAAAAATAGAAAAAAATTCTAAAAATATAAAATTTGGTCTCCAAACATATTTTATTATGAAGATCATGTTGAAGGGTTCGGATCGACTGTTCGGACTTTAAAATAGAGATAAGAATGTGGAGCATATTGAAGCACACAAACAATGATGCATTT
>JAJGRW010001133.1:109531-239027 GCA_025461045.1 Carex parvula | reverse complement strand
TTTGCAAAGGTTTGAAAGTTTAGTTAATTCAGCTTGCGGCTTTGCGGGATTTTAAAAATAATAGGAGGGAACTGGGGTTTTGTCGAATGAGTTCTGACGAGCATGTCGTGCTTTTGAACCCATTCCTTTTTAAATATGTTGACGGCAGAATCCTGCTTCGCTTCGATTATAAGAAAAGGATAAGACAGCGACATCATTAAATGAGGGACCCGAATTTTCTCCTTGTCTGTAGTTACTTCAATAAATTTGTCCATATATTTTCTCCTTGGGAGCTACCAGGGTTTGATACTTTGATTGAATATCACGAGTAGAACTAGGGTGCTCCTAAGCTCACCAAGCCCTTCCGTGAGCGCGACTCTAAAACCTATCGAATTGACTTCAAACGACATTTTCAAACCGTTAGATGTTCAATCTATATTAAAATGTGCTTGGAGACCAAATTTTACATTTTTTGGAATTTTTTTACTATTTATTAAGATGGTTTGAAAATCGCTGTTTTCCAATGGTGCAGAATTTTAATAAAAACAATGATTTTCAAACCATCTTAATAAATAGTAAAAAAATTCCAAAAAATGTAAAATTTGGTCTCCAAGCACATTTTAATATAGATTGAACATCTAACGGTTTGAAAATGTCGTTTGAAGTCAATTCGATAGGTTTTAGAGTCGCGCTCACGAAGGACTTGGTGAGCTTAGGAGCACCCTAGTTCTACTCGAATATCACTATATCAGTATTTCACCTTTAGGAAAAAAAGGGAAAAGTAAAACCTAACAAAAGTCACAAAACAACTAATTTTCACGCTCCCATGTGATTCCAGCTCGGTTCCACGTTCTCTCCTGTCTTCACATAATTCACTCAAAACCGTAGCATTAAATGTTTTAAATCAGTTATTTAAAATCCTTTTTTTTTAGATAGTAGGCATACGAAATTCCATAGTAAAAGTTATATAATAATTTAATCTCCTATTTTTCTTGACGGCGACTATTGTGAGTAGCTGAATGATTCTTTAGTCGCAGAACAGAACATGAGCAATCATAATGAAATAAAGGAGCAAAGGAATTTATTTTTACAGGTTAAATAGACCCGAAATTTTTAAAGTTGCCATTATTTCAAAAATAAAAAATAAATAAAAAAACCACAAAATATGAGTATTTCCAGAACTACCACGGCCGCAGAACCATTCTGCGGCACCAAATGCTGAGATAGCACATGCATTCTGCGGGTCCATAATGGAGTCCGCAGAATGGTTCTATGGCCCCTTTTTTTTCGTTTAATAAAAAAATGTTGGAATTTGTGCAGCCTACGTATTCCCCACAAGACCACAATATTTTAATGGGAGAATTGCTGGTGTGTCCATGAAAATATCCTAAATTGTCTATTTCCCCATCAAAACATTCAAATTGCTTATATCTCATTCTAAATTTAGATTCTTTCTTATTTCCTCAAGTATTGATTAAATCTTAAATATAAGCTGAATTTTAAATTTAATTTAATTTTAAAACTGACATGTCTATTTTGCCTTCTATTTTTCGTCATCTTTTGCTTATGTTTATTTTTATTTGTTTTGTTTGGTTCTCTACTGTCAGGTTATGACTGGTGTTGTTTTTATAGTATATAGTCTGTTCGAACATTTTGAAATCTTTTCCCAAGTTCAAGTTGAAATCCTTCTTTTTATTTGGATTTTCATCAACAGTCTTTTCTAAAGTATATTTGGGGATAACCATGTACAGCTTAACTATGGAGGCTAGTTCAAGAAGAAGGGTAAAATAGACATTTTAGTTTTAAAATAAAATAAAATAGACATTGCTGTACATGGTCATCCCAAACCAAAAAACCATGAAATCGGAGTATTTAAAGTTACCAGATTTCGTAGTTTTTTGGTTTATTTTTTTTTTAATAATGGTAACTTTAAAAATTTCGGTAAATACTAATCAATTTTGAAATCTGTATTGCCGACGAATTACGGAATTAGTGATTAAGCATTTTTTATAAATGCACCAAACTTAATGCATGACCGTATAATATTTAGAAAAAATATATGTTACTTTTAATTTTTTTTATTTTGATAAATATTTTATCAGTTGTTACGGTTGTCAAACTTTTTCAGTTGTCCATATTTTCCTTCTGTTGTTAAATTGTCATTTTTGTGCCGTGGATATTTGTAATTGTCGTTAGTAATGACATAATCATCCTAGCTCTTAATTGTTGACATTAGTGGTTTGCTCTCGGGTACCTCGGGCTAGGCAGGGCAAAACCCGGGACGGGTAGCGGGCACAACGGGTACCCGGGTACAACGGGCACGGGTAGACGGATTTTTTTTTGAAAAAGTCTGTCCTGCCCGTTTCAAACCCGTGCCCGTCTCGGGTAGACGGGTTTTTTTTTTCTGTTTTCTGTTTTTTTTCTTATTTTTTTTCTCTCTCTATATATATATACATATATATATATATATATATGTATATATATATATATATATATATATATATATGCACAGTTATAATGACACATTATTGTAGTATTGTATATTGGATTAAACAAACTATATATTAAACTGAAATAGCGGAAGATAATCATTAGCTTAAATACACAATTAGCTGTATATATACAGCTTAATAGCTAGCTATCTAGGCCGCAGAAGATCTGGCCTAAAAATGCTTCACGTGCTATGCTGTAATTGCAGGGAGGGAAATTTTTTTGAAAAAAATGGGCTAACAGGTAGCGGGTACACGGTTCCGGGTACACGGGTACGGCGGGTACGTGTAAACGGGTTCGGGTACACGGGTATTCGGGTACGGCGGGTACGGGTACACCCGGGTTTTTTCCAAAAATAGAGAACCTGCCCGTTTGAGACCCGTACCCGTGTACCCGTTTATCCGGGTATACCCGCGCTCGGGTACGGGTACCCTAGGCACCGGGCACGGGCGGACAGGGTTCGGGCAGCCCCCCCCCCCCCCCCCCGGGCAGTGTCAAACCACTAGTTGACATAAATAACTTGTGATAATAAAATTATTAACATGATGTGCTCTGTTTCTCTATAATGTATTATGCTCCCAGCATGACCATTTCAGGGATGTGGGTATAAAAATGGACCAGGCTAATTCTTTCATTTTTCTTTTGTCAAACCATGCTGTATAAGCCTAGTAATAACAATCAACTAATTGCAAATTATGATTTTATTTCCTTGACCACATGTATTGTGACAGTAAGAGGCCGCAGAAAATCCTCATACCGGCACAGCAGCCCTAGAAGAATAGTCTAGAACTCGAGGGCTGGAGAACAATAATAAACACTTGCTCTGAAGATTGAGAAAGAAAAATACAATAAAAAATATACCAAAATTCTTCACATTTAGCATCATCAATCACAAGTATTCTAAAGGCACTCATATCTCCAAACACACTAAAAATCACACAAATCAAAACACTAAAACCAAAATAAATCCTGATCAATCATGGAAATTCTCAGAACAGCCAGAAGAAAATGACCAGCCCAAAGAACCCAGCAATCGAACCTACTAAGCGAGATCCAACGACGGAGAATGCCTCCGACTTGTTGGCCTTTGGCGGGGGAGACGGTGGCGGTAGAGCCTGTGCTTTGATGGCCAATTTCATGCCACCGTAACAGTACCCATAACTGCAGATGAAATAGTATTGTTTGGTTTGGTTGAGTTGAAATGCATAGCTGCGGCCCTTGCTGTAGTTCGATATGGCATTCGAGGCGTCACACTTGTTGTACCCGACTTCGTCAACTTGTACCACATCAGCCTGTCCAGACTGGTAGTAGAACACTGCACAATTTCAATTTTATATAAGAAAATGCTAGATTCTGAGATGTTTAACTGAACGAGCTTATATATAGGTAAAGATTAAATATTTAGGAGGGATTGCATGCTGAAGAGGTGATGAAAATAAAAGAGTTTTAGTGGTGTTCCACATTATATTGCTCCTCTTCTTAGTAGGTAAGATAAGACAAGTTGGAACCTTATTATTTTCCCAAATATAAAACTTAGTTCGCAACCTGAATGATAGCGACTAAGTGGATTTTAGAATGATATAGACATGAGCAAAATAAAGAGAAAAAATTAATATGAAAGCAGATCAAGGCAAAAGGCTACAGAAATATTTAATATAAAATCGTTTTGTATGGACAATCTCCAAATTAAAATTTCCAGCCAAAGATTTGCTTTGTCCGAGTTAAAATTAAAATCCTTTTAGTGAACGCTCACGCATCGTGAGTAGAAAATTTCAGTCACTCGGAAGGAAAGAATAAACGATACACTCACTGCAACAACTATCTAGGAAATAATAAAAAAAAAATGTTTATAATTATGTATACATACCAATCCAGTCGCCAACATAGAATGGCCTGTGCTTCTCCTCCCAGATTGTGTAGTTGACATTAGGGTTCCATCCATGCGAGTCTCCTACTGTGAACTTGTTCGCCGTTGCCAAAGCCACGGCATGGATCAAAAAGAGTAACGCAACGAGTTCTCTTCTTGCCATTTCTTTTTTTTTATTTTTTCTCTTTTCGGAATAATTTCTGTGGATTTGGAGAATGTGGAATGGTGATTGGAGGTGGAGTGCTCTCCGGGTAAAGATGGGGGGAAGAGAAGGCGGTGATTTTGTCAGATGACAGGCCAGACGAGGCACATGGGAAGGAAGGGGGGTGACATGGTGATCTTCTGTTGTTACAACAACACAACTGAATGTGTAAGGAATAATACTGTGGATTTTGTAGTGTTGATTTTTTGGAACTCGAGTGTTTCGTCTTAAATTGGTTATCGATAGAAAGAATGATTATAAATATTGATTTACATTATTAGTATAACTTTATCAAATTCAATGATATTTTTTCTAAAGAAAAACTATCAAACTCAGAGCATCATTTTTCATTGAGAGACGAAGATAATTATGATTCGTGTTAGACCTACATTTCAATATATACTAAAGATTAGTATATAATTTTTTAATTAAAAATTGTAAAAATCAAGCAGATAAAAAAAATTGAACTACTTTTTATGAATACCATAATATTTTCATACAATTTACAAATTTCTTAAAATAATATATTATGCATTGAATATTAATTTTCAACATGAATATAAAGTTTAATCTTCATAAAAATAACTAAAGACTAGAACACAAATAATAATTATTGAGTTTTCATTTAAGAGAATACAAATTTGCAAAAAACCAAAATTCATATGCATAAAGTTTTTCTAAAGCAAACATTAGTACATTACTACATAGTGATAAATGAATTATTAGTATTTGGTTCGGTGGGATAAAAGTTTTGTGATTCGAGAATAATTCGGGATTATCTGGACCGGAAATCTAAGTCCCACAAGGAAGGAAAAGGTTGGGAAAATTTTGAGAAAATTTTCATAAAATCTGCAAATAATTTGGTCAAAATTTGATTAACCGAATAATTCAGTGTTAGATTCGCCATCACAAAAAAAACGAATTATTCGTGAATAATTCACAAATCTTGTAACTATGCATCACTACTGTGTTGCTACTTCAAAATTGGCAACGGATGCTACTATAAAGAAGTTGCCACAGGAGACCGCTCCAGATACAGCCAGGATGCGGGGCCCAGCACACTTGAATCGGAGAACAGAAGACCGTTGTCGCCTTGTCGGGACCCGGGAATGAATGACCTTTCTTTTTAATTAATTACGGACACTTTTTCACACTTTTCAACTTTTGACCAATCCACAAATCAGATCCAGATTTTGCACCGATCAACTAATAGGCCTACAATTCATAAGCCCAGTATATTGGGCCGACTCGTAAAAAAAATATAACTTTTGAGGTATTATTCATTGTTCTTGTATCATGACCCAATAGACTGACTGATTGCCTAGTTATAAAAAATAGTGCACGCCAGTTCATCTCAACTAGGCCCGGTTTCTTCTAGCACCATTTTGCTCTGCACTCAGGAAAATTTGGTGTGTGTGTATGTGAGTGTGGATAGGATGATGCAGATAATACAAATCAAAATGAATGCCTTGGATTTATCGATGTTGAAAAAATGAATAAAAATAAAAAATACGCGTTTGAGATTTTACAGAGCTCAATTTTGATTCCTGTCTCGTGTAGCGTTGGCAAATGGCAATTTTATCTGATCAGCTAGCAATAAATGTGATTGATGAATAAAATACTAAGTAGGATGGGCACTGGTTGCTTGCTGACAGAGAAAAGTCAAGATTTTGTGGTACGAATCAGCGCCTAATAACATTGTTCTTGGCATCCAAAGCATGAGGAATTCGTATTTTCTGCATTAAAGGAAGGTGCGTTAATAGATCTGGACCGTCCCATTGAGATCCATACTAATATTAAAGGACCTAGTGTGTCATAGCGTGGGCCGGATTGGCTCCGATCCTGATTTGATGGCCGAGATGCATTAAACTCAAAAGATGCTCTTTTGAGACTCTTAGTGGGAAAATCTTTGAAAAGTAGTTATGAAATGGACTTTCTAGGAGAATTAATAATTCATAATTGAGGAGGGTTGTTTGCGAATAATTTCTAAATCAAGTTAATATGGTTAGGTAGAAAGAGGGAAAGGCAGTGATGGAGTGATGACTATACAACAAGAGAGAAAAATAGTGGAGCAACTTAAACAAAGAGTTCCAGCGAAGCTTTGGCCAGTGATTGTGCAAAACCTTTTCAACGGTTTGATCCTAAGGCATTTAATAATTCACGCTGGAGAATTTAATTGCCATGGTATAGGCGCATATCTAGTTGACCTATAACTAGTCAAGAAAAAAGAAAAAAAAAATGTAGATCGCTTTTGTTATATAAAATTCGTACATGATTTTTATTTAAAAATAATTTTAGATTACAATCTATATTTAAAGAATATTATCTAAATCTACAAATTAATTTTTAAATTACTTATATAGGACGCATATCAAATTTGAGTGCATTTGAAATTTAATTGATTATTCATCGTAATGTTTTTAAAACTCCACTGTTAAAAAATAAATTGTTTGAGGGAGTCTAAATATCTTCTGATTTTTTTTAATACCCTCAATTAAAAAAATAACAAAAATACCCTCAGTTTTTTTTATTTTGAAACTGCTCCAACCGTCACACAGCGAGATGGTTCTCTTCTGAAGCAGTAAATGAGTACTGAAATTGTTAATCAATTAATTTTTTTAATGATTAATATCTAATTGAAAATATAAAACTCTGACTAAATGACATAACAAAACATAAATATTGTATTAGTTCAATTAAAATAATGAGGAACATCCTTCTTTCAGACGAATGTATATGAATGCTCCAATAATTATATACGATTTTATTGTATGATCCGTGTGTGATAAAAGAAATATAATATTTTCCTACGTCATCAATCCGTGTCTTCCTGTTTTTGTAAGTCATTTCTCTCATTTTGAAAGAGTTTGCAGGTTGTACATGTATTTCTCTAAGACATCTCTCGTAAACAGGCGAGGCATGGACAAGAGATAAAAGGCAAGAGAGACGATATTTTCACTAAGAAGGCAAAAAATGACGACGAAACTTCAAACGGTCATAAAACAACGCTCGAGTGTCTAATTTCAACAAATGACCACTTTTCAGAAAGTTTGCGGGAAGATGCTTGCATTGGTGACTGCTATGCTGTTTTTTAAAATTCAGAATTACAAAAAAACAAACAGAAGAGTCTCAAAACTTGAGTTGAAGTTTTCGATTAAGTTTTTTCAGTCTAATTTTTTATTTATTTTTGTCCTTTACCATACTTTTTCTTAACCATTGTTCATTTAAGAGTATAAAGTATCGAATTTAGAGTTTTTCGTTGTATTTTATTATTTAGTTAGAATGTTATTCATGAATATGTGACACTTTTTCTTAGGTATTATTCATTGAAGTGTATAAACTATATTATTTTTATTTTTTTAGTTAGTATGTAATCATATAAATGTTTTTATTTTAAAAAATTTAGTTTAGTGTTTTTGATATTCAAATCTAGAATATGCTATTAAAGAAAAAATCGATGAGATTTAGTTTGATGTTTTATCAAAAATTTAGTTTATTGTTTTCATTTTAAGATTTAAAAAACAAAAAATGAATAACTGCCCCACTGTGGGTGTGGTTGGGGCAGTTTTCGAATTTCCAGAAAATCGAGAGCATATTTGTTATTTTTTTAAATTGTGGGCATTAAAAAAATCAGAAATATCTTTCTGATCGTCTAAATTAAATACATTTCCTATCTAAATAAGTGACGATTTTAATTTTAATTTGAAATATATTTTTTAAATATATCATAAATATTAGATATATCATAAAAAAAATGATGTACGCTAGAATTATTTTTTCTCAAATAGTAAATTCGTAGTTAATAGTAGCGTGTGTAATATTCGTAAAAATTAATCGAACTTCCACTAGCAAAATCAAAGATTCAGTGAGTTGTGAAAAGCTGTGCAGTAAGATTAACTGAAATCTGATTGATTTATTATCTCAAGTAGAAGTATACAATTTATTCCGGAAATTGGTAAAGTGAATATAATGTAAGATTTTCCTCTCACATCTTAAAATAAAAAGAGTAATTATTATTTTCTCCCATCTCCTATCCCCATTCATTCCCCGACAGATTAAATACTCAAAAAGAAAACTTGAGTTATCTCATATTTTTTTAACTTGACATTTTAGAGATAAATATATTTCGTCATGAATCTCATTTGAAAGAGAAAATTACGTAGAAGACGTTCGTGATTCTAGATTCACATAATTTCTCTTATATTGTCAAAAATATGAGCAAGATTAAACGGAGAAAAAAACTCACCTCTAAAAACATGTAAAAAATGAGTGTGTGATGAGAGAGAAAAACGAAGTTGATACGTCTATTTTTCTAGAAATATTTGGTATCTTAGATATGAATATTTGCATTGCGAGGTATGCATACTTGCTCGACGATAAATGAATATTTGCACAACGAGGTACGAATACTTGCACGACGAGATATGAATACTTGTGTGACAGACAATCCGAAAGTATGTTATCGTGGATCTTATTTGAAAGAGAAAATTACAGAAGACATTCGTGGTTTAAGATTTACAAAAATTTTCATAAATCGTCAGAAATATTAGCGAGATTGAACGGAGAAAAAAAATACACTTCTAAAAACGTGTAAAAGATAGGTGTGTGATGATATGTCCAATTTTTTCGAAAAACTTGATATCTTAGATATGAATACTTGTATATTATATATTAATATTTACATGCGCCAGTTGTAAAATCTATCAAATATTAGACCGTCTCAAGTAATTAGTGGTCCCTCTGTTAATAAGCATCCTCATTAATGATCGGGATGAATGGGGAAATGAACTTGGGGATAGTTATAGGCTCCCTAAATAAATTTCTCAGAGATTTCCACAAGTTACAAGTGTTTGGTGTAGAGTTATTTGATCTGAAGAAGCAAAAATCATTTGCAAATCGACTGAAATGTCACACCATGAGCGCGACATAAAACACAAAAATGAAAAGATTAATAATATGATAAAGGAGGCGCTCTAGAAGTACGACCATAACTCCAGCCGTCTGACATTTTGAAGATGCGGGAACGACAACCGGAATCGGACGGCTGAGAGTGTGCTTCATTTCTACGTGTTGAGCCGCGGGAGAATCAGAAAGACCTGATATGATATCCACTAAAACCTATCACGTGATAATTTTTTTATTTTTTGAAACCTATCACGTGATATGAGAGTATGCGACATTGATATGTGGGGGAATGAGAAGAAAAAATTCTCCCCCTCTCGTGCTTTATCGGACTCTTGGTTCTCTGCATCTCTTTCCGTATGTCAATCTGTGTAGCTTCCTAAGAGATGAGAATACAGAACAGAAGTTACAGAACTACATATAAGGTATTAATATTTTAGGAGGCGGCAAGCGCCATTTGCTCCATTGATGTACGGTAGACATTTGAGTGAATAATTTTTAAAAGCAAGGTTTGATTGAAAATACAAAAGGCATTCATATTTTAGGAGATGTATGAGGTGTCATTATCAGTCCACGGCAGTGTTGTAAATAACACTATGCGGTCGTCGGATGGACAAAGTACCGTTAAGTAATTAATTGAGAATAATTGAAAAAATTGGCCAATTAGTTAGAAAAATCCACGATAATTTGTTCACCGCCAACGACTAATTGGCCAATTAATCAGCCTAAACAGATGTTTTTTACAACACTGGTCCACAACGACGACGAGTGGTATTCCGACAGAGAGGATGAGCCAAACGATAATGAAAATTCAGAATTGAGTGTTGAATAGTAATATTGAAAAAAGTTTTTAGATGTGGAAAAATGATTTTTGTGTTTTTTATTTGCTTCACAAATACAATCTACATGCTTTATATAAAATGGTTAAAATACTTATCTATATAACTTTACAACTAATATTTTCTAAACATTATATCAAAAATTATCAATCTAAAATACCTTCCTAAACAGCTCACCCCAAATATTTCCTAAACATTCTACTGAATATTCTCAACCTAAAATGCTTTGCTAAATAACTCACAACAAATCTTTCCTAAAAATCATAACAAATATTCCCAATATTATACACCATAAATTCAAGTTCTCTATAAATATGTCTCTATTTTGCTCTATTCTTTGCGGACTTGTTCGGTTAAGATGAAAAGTATGATTGATTAGAATAGAGCTTCTATTTCAGCCATGTAAGAGTGAAATTTAGTAGAATTTTTTTTTTTTTGAAAAAATAATACTTCCACCAATCTTCTAAACAGCACTCTTCAGTACTTCACAACTTAATCTTTCAAATATAATTATTCAAGCACTATTTTTAAAATTATCGAACAGGTTCTTATACCACAGTCACAAACTTTTAGATGAAGCTTAACATTGACAAGTTCAGAAATTTTCATATCATGTGAAGCTAGAAAGAGAGAGAGTACACGCACCGTAGTTAGAAATATGTTATATTGGTCTTTAATTATACAATACTCATAGTATATTAAAAAATAGAATAATTATTTCAATCTTTTCAATCCAGTATCCGCATTGTACTCGCAGCAACAATAGATGAAGGTTGTACTACGGCCCCACTAATTAGATGAAGGTTGTACTATGGTCTCCACTAATTATATGGACTTCTTTTCTAGTCTCCACACTCGTCTCCACGTCAACCTTCATAGGTATAAATACTTGGAACATAAAATATTAATACTTGCAAAATAAGATATAAATACTTGCATGTGTAAATTGATATGATCATTCTCTTTTCCAGTCCCTAATGAAGTAGTAGGAATCTCATATCCCCCCATCAACATTCTCTAATAGTCTCCGCGTCAACCTTCCTCTAACAAAAATAATTGACCATACAAGTATAAATACTTACAATACTTGATATTAATACTTTCAAATGTAATTCAGTGTCATATTAAAAAATACTTGCAAGTATAGGTATAAATATTTGCGTGACGACGAGCCCGAAAGTACGTCATCATGGATCTCATTTGAAAGAGAAAATTACGTAGAATATGTTCGTGGTTTTAGATTCGCAAAATTCCTCACAGATCGTCAGAAATATGACAGTTAAGGTTCATGTACAATGCGGATATTGAAGTGCAGGTATTCATATCAACTTCCAAAATTAAATATTACCTTGTCAAAATCTATAATCCATCATGGACCTTTGACAACAGCTGAACAAAAGAGGATTTCTGGCGGACTTGATTGAGACAGGACAGAGATCCGTAATATTAGGATGAGAAGGGGGGTAACTGTGAAAATGCAATCCAAGATTCTGTGGTCACTGGTTCAAAGGTTCTCATAGTAATTGGGGGAATTGGATAAATGGATTTTTTTCTTGCGAGAAATTCACGTTGCCATATATTTTTTTTAAACATTTTTTAGTTATGCCACTCGAGGAGAACAAAATGAACAGTGTATGTATGCTAGTAGCCCAGAATATTTTTGGGAAATTGTTATTAACGAGTTTATGATGAGTAAATTGTTAGCAACTTTTTAACAAGCGAGTTATGAGTTATGTATGATTTTTTCACCTCAAGTTTTAACCTTTCATCTCTGTAATTCGTGTTTTCTTTCAATCGGTGCCTAAATTTCCTCTGTCCTTTTTCACACAGATAGATAGGCATGCAGCGGGTTGAGAATAAATAACACCGAGCATAGTAACATGGTACGCGAATGATGTATAATTTGTTTTTTTTATGTTTTCGAACCGAACACCGAATAAAACGCAAAAAACGTATTATACGTTTTATTCGTGAATAAAACGCGAATTTGTTTTTGGATTTTTTTTACCTCATTATGATACCGAATCATTCCCAAATTATTTCCGAATCACGAATTTTTGACCCTGCCGAACCAAACTCAAACTATTCATTTTTCACTATGTACTGAGTAGGCGAGTACTCGAGTAGAGACAAATAAACAGTAAAGACTACATACCTTATGCCACTGCGGATCCATAAGGGAAATCGCCGAGAACAACACGGGGTGGGGACCACGTCGTCCAGACTCCTGACGACTGGAGAAACGAACAGATTTTTTGTCTGTATAAAATTCCGTTGTCGGTCACCCAATTACCTACGGGTTTTTCTAAATAAAAAATCGGTCGCCCAACTGAATTAGGATTCCCTGAAGCATTACAAATTTGGGTTTGGATCCGGACCGTTCGATTTGCTCTGCAACGACTATTAAATGGACCGTGCATTCAAACTCGGACCGAATTGGCTTGACCTCTGATCGGACGGTCCAAATCATAACTCAAAAAATTGTGTTACTTAAGGGAATCTGGACCCACGATCAACTTCCCTAGCTTTCTCCTCATTTCTCTGTCCTACTCCTATATAATATCCAGTACAGTCAATTGTGCAGCAGATTTATACTAGTGCTAATACAACCCGCTACAAGTTATATTTCGTATCTACGCTACACAAGATCTCACCCAAAAGCGCCCATTGTCTTTTACTTTTTCTCTACTGAAAAGGGGTACAGGGATCTTCTCTAATCATCAGCGGACGATGCTACCATTGAATACGACTTATATCACGAGACACGGAATGAACGGTTTAGATTTCGTAAAGTATGCATGATGCGCAGGAGTGGATTGATTACTCGATATTGATTTGCCTATTTTCATTGTAGCCCTTTTACTTTTTTAATTATTTCTTAAAAACTTTAGGGGGAATATTTTAACTCCGTAAATTATTTTCATAATATGATTTCACTATTCTTGGATTGAATAAAATTTGGACCATTTATAATTTCGTGTGTAATTGATGGTAAATTTATCGCACTAAATTCTTTTAATCTCATCTCTTAAAACAAAAGATTAGCTTTATCAACTCTTCTATTTACAACAATTTAAGTGCTGATTCCGGCCCCAGATTTTTTTTTAAAAACCCTGTGATTTTTTTTTTTTCAAATGAAGAAGATATAGATCATAGAGTGAGTCTATGGTTCTATGCATAACACGATTTGGTCCGTAATACGGATCAATATTTTTCTTTTGAAAATTCTAATAGTTGATCCGAACCGTTAAACATGATTTTCGTATAAATATGTACTTGCAGACCGAATTTTATATATTTTTTATAATTTTTTACTATTTTTAAGGATAGATAGAAAATTATTGTTTTTGAATGCCCCAGAATTTTCAGATCAAGTGATTTTCTATCTATCTTAAAAAATAGTAAAAAAAAATCTAAAAAATATAAAATTCAGTCTACAAGTACATATTCATATGAAAATCATATTGAACGGTTCGGATCAACCTCCCAGATTAAAAAATACAATTAGTTCTTGCTAGAATTGAATCATGAATTTTGATAATGAGAGACTATGGTATACTGTCATCAGACTCATCAGACGGTGTCCGTGATTAAATTAAATAACTTCCCTTTTATTACCTTTTAAATGTACACTATTGAGAACAGCAAGTCTGATCGGATCCTAATGGGTCTGGATCTTGTTGTATTTCTGACCATAACTAGGTAAATCCGTAAATAGAAATGAACCAAATCCTACCCGTTAGTTGCTCAAGAAGCATTGACGTGTATCTGTTTTGTTTAATAATTCGGTTAGGTGAGTTATAGACTTAATACATATGATGATGGTTTCACCTCTATAAAATATAAATGGAGAAGCCCATGCTTTCGCAAAAAAACATTAGAAAATAAATGGATGTTGGAATTTAGGGGAGCCTTTTATTTTTATTTATTATTTAAAAAAAAATTGGATTAGGTCGTTTTGTAGAATTAGAATTTCAAAATTGCTAATTTCATTGGTTATGATTTGTGATTAAAATTAGTTCTGGAACTATTTTTTAGCCTAAATCTGACGTATTAAGCCATCCAAGGAAGTCTTAATCATGTCAGAATGTATCAGTAATTGTCCGAACGATTAAACATAATATCCTAAATATTCTTGTAGTCAGAATTTACATTTTTAATTCTTTTTAATTTTTTGAAATAAGTAGAAAATTACTATTTTTAGATAGTTCATAATTTTCAAATCTAGTTATTTTCTATCGAATTTTCAAATTAGCATACCAAAACTTTTTTAGATTCTTTACTCACTTAATTTTTCAATTATTGTTTCCTAAGTGTAAATTAAGATTATCTCTTTTTATCCTGCTTTTGCTCAAAATCTTAATTATTATATTGCTCTTAAGACATTTCAAGTTCTCAGCCCCCTTGAATTAAACCTTCTTGACCTCTATTTAGAAATTAAGAGAACCAAACATGAGTTTCTTTAACACGAATTAAAATTTAATTCATTTACAAAAGGATGTGAACTGCCATAACATCTTTTATCGCTAACCACTTTACCTGCTTTCGACAATAATTTAGTAAAATCACGTTCACACAGTCACAGGATGAAAGAAATATAGGATGCATGTGTGTGTGTGTTTGCGTGTGATGTATATAATGGAATCGTATGCCACAGAAAATCACAGTTATACATAATAGGTTAGGAAAGATAATCATTCCTTCACAATAACAGTAATTGCATTTATCTGTTTTCCTGTATAAAAAAGGGGCGTGAACTGAAGCAGTGTGCCCCATGCCCCCCCATGGGCCATTTCCGTAATTTATCTCAAATATTTGTGGCATTTCTGTATCCTCCGTTACTTACCACATGGGTCCCACACTGCCCACCATATCAGCATTTTTGGAATTAATTCATCTCCAGTTTATTAAATGACATCTGCCTCCATTTGCAGACTGTTCAGCCAAACTACTAACTATGATCCAAAGCAACATTAACCAAAATTAAAATTTAAAGTAGCATCGCGTGGTTAAAATGATATCGTTATTAAAATTTGACAATTAGAGTTTAACTTATATTTTGAGCATATCGCATACATAAAAAAGAAGATGAAGTTCGATTAAACTTGCATCATTTCTTGAATGATTTAGAATTTTTAATGACCGCATATTTTTTCTATATTAATTGACACTCAATTTGTATGAATTATTTAAAGTATATAATAAATTTATAAGACTAGCAACATGTCTATCTTTCTTTTCCTTTTAAAAAAAAATCAGCTTAACTGAAAAATATTTGTAAAATTATCAAGTTAATTGATAGTCAATGAATCCAAATCTTATAATTATGTATACATTGTTTAATACAAGATACGATATTGCAATTAATGCACTTTATTTTAAATAAATGCATGCCGCAATATAAAATTAAAAAGTTTCTAAATAAAGAAAAGTCCAAATTTAAGGTCCTTGCAATTTATTGTGCGAGTCCGTGCAACAATTGGATTTGGTTTGATCTTTTATTTATTTTATTTGAGATTTGGTTTGAGTTGACCAGGGCTTCTCATTTCAGTATTGACTGGAGAAGAGTGAACTCTCGTTGGATCAAACAAAGATTACGGGTGCCCAATAATTATTGTTTGCTGAATATAAAAACTAGGTACTTGGTACCAAGAGTTCATAATATAATGGCCTTTATTCTGTTGCCACGGGTACCACTAAGGGTACCAAATTATTGCATCCTCAGTTATTACAAATAATTATATACTAGTTTTAATCTTAATTATATAAGTTGAAGAATAGAAATGTAGACATAGGTATATCTTAACTGTCAGCGATATATCTTAACCGTAAAAATTTTGAACCGCTTTTGGTGGCAACAAAAAGATGGGTTTTAATCAATTTAAACTTGTCAAAAACACACAAACTGTAACAAAAAGAACGTCTGAACTTTTTAGACTAAATCTTAACTAGAAGTATCAAAATCTTACGGGTTCGAAGATACATAATGGTATGAATAAAAATTCTGTTCTAAACATAATCTAATAATTTTGTCCAAAAAATATAAGCTTGTTATAAAAAAATAATCAACGTACAATAAGGGGACCCCAAGCATATTGATATTTGATACACGAAACTACATAAAAAAAACCAGAAAAGATGCCGGTTTTGTAGATTTGAAGGCTCCTAGTACTGTCCTCGTGGTATATGTGGGTGTGTTTTGCTCATTCCCTTTCTCTCTCCTGTAGCCTTTTATTATTACCAATTTCCTTTCCAAAGGCGAAGCGGAGAGAATATCTCATCTCTCTCATGTCTCAACATAAAGCCCCAAAACAACTACAAAGAAAATAAAATTCATTTTTCTTACACCGAAATCCCTTAAAAAGACAGCAGCAAAGAAAAAAAGGAGAGGAAACTCGAAAAAATATATATTAAACAAAGAAGAGAGAACAAAAGACCAGATGCTGACAAATTTCCTGTCACTGCTCTTAGAAGGTCGTTTGTTCCTGTGAAAACTGAGAACTGCCCCTCTCCTCTCTCTCCCAAGTTCTATCTCCCTTTCTCTCTCTATCTGGCCCCCATCAGATCGAAATCTCTCAGTCTAAAATCTCGGTATTCTTCCAATGGCTGTTGAGATACAACAAACCGCTGTTTTTGCTTTTTGATCCCTTTCCTTTCCTCATTTTCTGAAACCTTCTTTTCTATTGTTTACCGGTTGAATACAGCTCTTGCCATAATATATCGGGGGTGACTGCGGGGTTTATGGTAGTGGGGAAAGTCGAGATCCTTTTGTCTCCTTGGTATTTTTATTTTTGGTGTTGTTTTTTTACTAATTCTCACTCAATGGGTTAAGCTTTGAGGTCCAACCAAGTCTTTTCCAAGCTCTCATGCAGAACTCGTTGAATTAAGGTAATTTCTCCTTTTTTAAGTTTCCTGTAGATTAGTTTTGTTGTTTGTTTGATTGGATTCAGAAGGGATCTTCCAATTTTTTTTTTTCTGGGTTTATGGAGGTTGAGATTGTGTTATTTGGTAGAATTCTGGTGTTTTGCATTTGAGATTTCATGGTTTATAGAAAAGTTTTGGATTTTCTCGCTTTTATTCGTATTGAGTTCATGCCAGTGCTGAGAATTGTCCCAACTTTCTGCCCTTTTTTAAGGGCTTAATATTTTATATAGTATTATATTTGCTACATTAAGGTTTTAGATTAGATTGGTTTTTAAACACTTGGCATGAATTTTTTGAGTTCATGCCAAGTGTGATATTTCTGGGAATTTAGCTTTTGGGAAGGGCGTTAATCTAAATTTGTTTTTCAACTTGACTATTTTCTTAGAAAAATTCTATATTTGAGGTGAAAAGGCTTTTAAACCTTAAGAGACTGATGGCCTGTCTTGCATAAATTTGCCATTTTCTACGTTTGGAAACGCTTAGATTGTTTCAGTTGTGCATAATTCTCTCAAAATAATTTTTTCTATTCGGTACTTATTTAATTATCTGATTTATTTGGTGACCTCACAGTAAAAGATCTTACTTCCAATCTGAATTTTTGACAATAAGCATGACATATGAAGTCAAATACTTTGTTTCAATTGGTACCCAAAATGCCGCTACAATACCTTAGGGTTTCTCTTGTTTATTATCAATTGGATTCCCAGCAAGTCAACTTGTTGTGTTAAATGATGCTTTCTAAAATTTTCCTTGGTTTTTCATTGCATGGCAGGTTTTCTTAGTGACTGGAGAACCTCATTTTATCTTAAGATAAACTACTCAAGTAAAAGGGGGATTGAGCTTGACCTAGATTCTTACACAATCTTCCTTTTAGCATGCTGAACAGCGCGTAGAAACAAGTTTGTAAAGGGCATTTTCCTTGTTGATATGGTAATTGGCTTGTCATCACGGCACTTACACAAATTTCGTTTGCTTCTTCTCTTTTTTCTCTTGCATTATCTCAGATTAAAAGATGCATAAATTTCTGTATTAGGTACATTCTGTGTAGAAATGGACTCTGCATGTGAAATGTCACGTACTGTAACAGACCCTTGTATAGATAACAAGGCAGTATTTAAGTGACAAGACAAAGATGTAGTCTATACTTTACAGTTGATTATCATTGGAATGCATAATATTAACAATCTGTGTTATTATTGGATATACGTTTCGTAATTTATAGCCATGCACGGAGTTTATGACTGCTATACGTAAAACTTTAAGCTGCATGCATGTAACACTTGTATGATGCACATTTAATTCTTATAGTTACAAAATTTACATGGACTTAGTCGCTTGGCTGATTTACAAAAATGCCCTTTACAAACTAATTTTCACTTTTTAACCGAAGTTTGCCGAAGTACTTCCATCCCCACTGTTTCTGTGTTGGCAAGCATCTAGCTGCTATTTTTTTGTTTTTTTTGTTGTTGTTAAGTTCTAGTTGTCCAATCGAGCATACTCGTAAAATTGAACTTATCGGTGAAGCTAGTTCTACCAGTATTGGTGATGTATATTAAAAAAAAAGCCTACTCAAACATCTATACACGATGTGCTTTTTTCTGTAGAGAAGAAGTTAAATGGGGAGTAGAGCAGATAGCGAGGGCTACGTACCACCTGCAACTTATGGAATGGCGGGGCCAATGATGCATCTGTGTTACGATGAGAGAGGAGATCTTTTGCATGGTTATTCAGACCATGAAAAGGAGATGCTCAAGAGAATTATTCTCGAGCATGAAGTTGTTTTCAGAGGCCAGGTGGAGTAAAACTCTGCTCTTGCCTATCTATTTCGAAAAGAAAAAAAGAAGAAAAGAATATTGGGGCAATTTACTCGTAAAGCCTCAATATATCTTTCATAGCATACGCAAAAGAAATATTATTGCTACCTCTCTCTTCGCCATTTTCATAAGTTGCCCAAATATAGACCTCATTAAGTCATCCTTGCTCTTTATGGCCGTGGAGATCAGAGTAATTTGGGCATTCATTGAAAAGAAATTTAGGAATGTAGCATATGTGGATATTTCAGCCTATTATAGGGTCTATATGTGAATTTCTTATTCAGTGGTGACGTGCCTTTCTGTTCAAGTCGAAAGTGAACAACAATATAGAAGGTTTTAAATGGTTTATGTGAACACATTTATTTTTGAATAAAAACAGATTCATATTCGCATATAAAATTTGCGCAACATGGACATTCCTTTGAAATGTTATTCTTTCGAATGATGCATTAACAAATTAAATATATTGAACTTCTTAGTTTGTATTGTTAAATTTTCAGGTGCATGAACTTCATAGGCTGTGGAGAGTACAGAGGGATTTAATGTTGGAGTACGAAAGGAATCCATTGCAAAGGAATTCTTCTTCATCTCCAGTTCCTACTAATCAGCACAGCACCAATGAAAACAATTCTGTATTTGATTCCAACCAGAACCGACCCAATTTCGAGTTCGTCAGAGAAGGGAGTGCACAATCTTCCGCAAACATTGTTCCCGCTAAAAAGCCCATGTTTGACCTTCGGCTTCCAGCAAGTGATTACATTGAAAATGGAAATGGATTGGAAGTTGGATTTGGATTAGGAAATAACACTGTTTCTTGCTTTGGTAAAGGCGGTGTGTTTAGTTCAGCTAATGGGGCAGGCACTAGCGGAAGTGAGAGGAATTTGGTAGCTGACCTGAATGAACCTGCTGAGGTGATAACGGGTTTGGACTTCTTAGGTGTGAATAGGGACCCAGTTTGGCATAGACGAGTTGACGAAGGATCTAGTTCGGGTTTGTTCAGTGGAAATAGGAAAATAGCTAATGAAGATTGGTCTCTTGAGAAAGAAAAAGGTATGCATTTTCCTACCTATTACAAGTGTACTGGCAGTATATCCATACAAGGTTTTTACTATTACATCTGAAACTTTCTTATTTGTTCTTTTTTCACTGTATTGGTGCTTAGTTGCATGGTTGATATTAGTGTGAGATTATTTTGATAAACAACTCAGTATAAATCCTGCAAGAATAATTCGTTTTTTGCATGTTAGCCTGTATCTAGTATCCATGTAAATAGTTATTCGCATCTACTATTTGTTCATGTAGTTAGTATGTTTGCAATTTTATTGAGGTGGATTTATTGTTTCTCAATCACTACTAATTATATCAATTTAATTCTTCAGGCTGTAATTCGTCAGGAGTTAACTTCTTTAACCCAGATAGGAGCCACCCTAATTTCACCTCCAGTAATTCACCAGGCGTAAACTTTTTCACTACCTACAGAAGCCACCAAAACCTTTTCAAAGACCAGCATGCCATTGCGCCTCAACTATTTGGCCAAAAGCTAACCTTCAGTTCTGACACCTCTCAAACTCAATCAACCCATATTTTTAGCTCTAATAACAGTAGTAATAATAATTACAATAATCATTATTCGGTGGCTCCCACTTCTTTCCCTGTTCTTGATTCAAGCCCCCATTATAACATCTTAAACAAAAATAAAGGCCTCATGGCGGGTTCTATTCATCCCCTAAGCCCATTCTTTAATAATGGTTCTGGTACTGCTATAAGAGGTACAGGTGACAATTCTGGATATTTTTTGAACGCGCCTCGTAATTTGGTACTAGGGAGTTCTGGAGGCCAGTCATTCGACTTATCAAAATCGAATTGGGAGAAGAATTTCGCTCCGGATACCTGTATGGATTTGAATGAACCTATTCCAGAAGGAAATCGAGAAATTAAAGGCATCAAATTATTTGGATCTAATTGTGGGGGCTTGGTTTCTGAGGCCAATTGGAAGAAAAATGAAATAAATTTAAATAACACTGCAAATGAAGATGAGCTTTCTCTGAAGGCCTCCAGTTCTGCAAGTGTAGTTGCAGGTGAACCTAATAGCTGCAATATGAAGTTACTTGGGTTTCCCTTGTTTGGCAATTCTTCTTCAAACAACAAGTCTGCACTACATGCCAATGAATCAAGTAAGAGTGAAAGAAGGGTTGATTATGAGCATGTGGGACCTTCCAAACGGGTTTTTATTGACCTTAATGAGGATCTACCGTTACAGAATGACCCCAATTCTCTAAAGGAAAGAAATGAAGGTAAAATTACTCGATATGTGATTGATTTGGAAATGCCAGCCTCTCAGTTTGAGGAAGCCGACATTGGTATGCAACATGAAATTGAGATCGAAAGAGAAAGCAGGCTCGATTCGTCAGATACAGAAGCGGCTAATACTATAGTTGCCATTTCACAACTTAAAATCAACCCAACACCATCGTTCCATCAACCCGATGCACTCGTATGGTTTGCAGATCTTGCTGTATCTGGTTGTGACAAACGGGGCTCTGAACCTGAGTCTGATAGTGAAGATCTTTTTGAATCCATGACCCTTAAACTAGAGGAGGTTAAGTCTGACGATCGTTTTGGAACTGGTAATTTCTGCGAGAAAAAATTCGAAGGAGAGAGCAGCAGCGTAGCAGGCGAAACAGGGTACACTTCATTGCTTTTTACCCGGGGCAGGCGGGGCCCAGCCAGAAAGAGGCGTCAGAGGAGGGATTTCCAGAGGGATGTGTTGCCTACCATAGCTTCTCTCTCTAGAGTTGAGGTTACAGAAGATCTGCAGATGATCGGTGGTCTGATGAGAGCATGCGGACAGGAGTTCGACTCCATTCTGACAAGGCGGGTTGGCCGGGGTACCTCCAATGCAAAAGGGAAGAGGCAACAGAGAAGCCCTCAAGTGAATTCACCTCTGAGGACACCTCAGGTGAAACAGCCAGATAAACACCTCCCTCAGACATCCTCGTCGAAAGGAAACCTACCTCAGTCAAACCCACTTCTAAGAACTCCACCTCAGGCGAACACATTACAGAACCCTTGTGTTAAGCCACCACAAAGGATTCCAAAGGGGAGCAACCCACAGAGGAACCCTCCAATAATGAACCAGCAGTCTGGAGTCCCTCTGGTGAACCAGCCTCATGGAGGGCCTGTGATGGGCCCACCACAGAAGGTCTCGCTTGAGAACCAGCAGCAAAGAACCCTCCAGCCAAACAGGCCACAGAAGATCACACTGGTGAACCATGCGCACAGGTTCACACTCTTTAACCCGAGGCAGAAAGCTGTTCCAATAAACTTGTCACAGAACATTCATGGAGGCACTGAGGTGGCCCATTCAGACATGGTCCTGGTAGCTAATCAGATGCAGAGAAGCGAGCAAAATAACCAGCCACAGAGAAGTGTGTACATGGGCCAATCACACACAAGTGTGCAGGCAATTCCGCCGCAGACAGTTAATCAAAGTTCTGACATGGAAGGTGAAGGTCTGAGTGTTATTGGGTGGGGCCGGACGACAGCAAGAAGGAACCGGAGACCAAGGGGCTTGCCACTGGCTCCGCAACAGCAGCAGCCAGGGAATAATAACCACTCGTGCCTTTAAATTGAGGTGATTTTGAAAATTTTTTAGAGGGGGTATTTTATAAAGAGAGTATACTTTGATTTAATTGGATTGGGGGGCCGGGTGTGTGTGTGAGTGTGGTGGGGGTTGATTAATTGGGTTGGCTGTAAAGTGGCGCTGGAAATTTGACCGCTCGTTTTAAATTTTTGTATATCAGGTAATAAGTGAACCTTTTTTCTTTTCTTTTTTCTCCTTTCATAGACAAAAACAAAGCAGTTTCAGTTTAATTAGAGAACAATGGAACATAGTTTGTAGATATTAAGGAGTGTCTCTGCTTGTTGTGATGCGTGTATATTGTTCTGGTGGTTTTGGGTTTATGAGTATATGGCTGGCCCTGTTCCAAATATACCATTGTATATTGGCTGGTGCTGAAATTTCAGACCTTGAGAAATAAGGCGGTGAAAGTTCGGTGAAATTGTATTTTTACAAGGTCGCAGTTTCTCTGGAATTCTTTAAGCCTAGCAAGTTGTACATTGTGCAGTAAAGTGATAGATACTCTGGGTTGAAACCCATTGTTAGCTGATACCATTTGCTCATCTCATACAAAATGCTTCAGGGTTTGAGGCATGGTGCTCTGAAGTAAATTTTATCAGTATTTCAATCTTTTCAATTAGAAATGTTTAAACATGCTTAGTTCTGTTTGCATGTGCCCAGAGTATGACAGAAGTGACCTCATGCAGTCGTGAGAACTTAAGCCGGATTTAATCAAAATTTGAAGTATAACATTGTGTATTTGTTCTTTACAAGTATTTTTGGTTCTACTTTGAAAAGTTGGTATAGACTGGTAGGTACATGTACGCCAGGAATATAGTTGAAATGCACAGCACAGCTGCATGAGTCCATATCCTCTACAAGTACTTGCTCACTACCTGAGCATAGAGATACTTGCGTGGATGTGCAGCAGTGTGTCGTGCTATGGGGGAGAAGCTGAGCATTATCCCAATCAATATATTTACTATTTTTGCTTTAGTATCGGAGTTGCCGCGCTCAAATTATCCTGGGCAGATTCATGCCTTGGATTTACACCTGTGTATAGGAGGTTTTTGAGAAGTTTGCGAACACGAATCCCAAAGCGTACCGCCGGAACAAATACCTTGCACTGAAAATTACAGTATAGCAAGAGTGTTTGAAATACAGTAACAGCTACGTACCCTCTCATCCATCAATGCGCAACTTCCTTTTATTTACTTATAGTAAATTTCAAATATCCAGCACTTTCTTTCTTAAGGAAGGGCCCATTTAGTATATAATTCTTCCATGTTGTTATCATCACAGGTGATTATGCTTGGATAGCAAGTGACCTGATATTTATCTTTTATTGTTTGTTTGTCATGTGCGCATGGGAAGTCCATTTCATATATTTATCTTTTCTTCCTTTTTTCTTTTCTGATACAGGGAGGTCTGATACTATCATACTAGTCCTATGCCAATTCGTGGTTAGGACTGGATCTGTCCCTAAATAAACCAAACTGAGGGCTTAGCTGCATATGCAAGTCCTCAGTTTGCTCAATGAAAGGAGAATGTTGTCGTTCCATTTAATATGCGGAGATGAATATGATTATCTGACTTTGGAGCATTCCATGATTTTCATTTGTTAGGTCATTCCTTAGATTTATACTAGAAGGTTTTATATTCATGAAAGCACTTATTTTGAAATAAAATAAAGAACAGGGACTGATCTGAATTCATGTTTTGACAAAAGAAAATTGAAATTTCTTATGTTTGGAAGGACCTAGTTGCGACTTTAGCATTCTTGATGCCGACAGCTTTTGCATATCCAAGTATATGTACATGATCACCAAATATTTAAGCAAAGTAAAAAATACATAAACTGCTCACTGGTCCCCAAGTCTGGTACCAGTATACTGGTGCTGCACCAATATTGTCCGAGTATCAAACACTATAATTTCTTATTTTCTTTCAATTGTTTCCAAAAACTGATATGGCATGTGAGGCATAATTAAATTTTGCATTTAGGGTAAAATTACCATTCTTGAATTTAACGGATCAATCAAAGCATGATATGAGATGATGACTAATGAATTGGTGGTTTAGATGGTAATTAGATATAGGATCCGAATAAAATTGTGATAAAGGCTACTCTGGAGAACTTTGATCCATTATTTACTAAATTGGTTAGGGCCAGTTTTATCTCAAATTTACTGTGCTTTCTTTTATCCCAAAGCATGAAACTACAACTTATTTATTTCTAATCATTTTTGCAGAGTGATATGCTGAGATGGATGAAGAGATGAGAGGTAGCAAGTCATTTTTAGCATAAGCTTCAAATTGATTGTTTTGTTATTCATCTTGTCATTTTTACCGATATGCTGTGTTTTTTTTGTTATCCATTTGTATTTAATGTTTCACATTGATTGCTTTGTTATACATCTTGTTATTTGTTAACTTTATTATTCATATTGATTGTTTTGTTTCATTATTCATGTTGGATAGTTTATTACTTCATTATTCACTCCATTTGCTTTGTTATTTAAGTCAATTGTTTTAAATAAAAAATAAATAAATATATTTCGGTTTAAACCGAATAAACCTGAAATAAAACTTCACTTCGGTTCGGTTCGGTTGATAGGCTAAAACGGTTCGGTTCGGTTCTATTTTTGAAACCGGAATAAAATTTTAGTTTGCTTAGTTTGGTTCGGTTTCAACCGAACCGAACCGATGAACACCCCTACAGTAGCTACAAAGATTCTAGTGTTACTGTGCTAGTGCACGTTGGTGTTAGCGCACGCCGTAAAGGGATGACCAATATATATTTTACATTACTTAATAAAATACCGCCCGATGTGTGGGCACTATCTTTTGTTTTGTTAAACACTTTAATTACAAACAGGTTTAATTGCTTACAAAATATTTTCTATACACATTCGTAAATATATTACTTGTGTAATAATCTTCTGCAAAACATAAAACATAAAACATAAAACGTAAAATTAGTATATGTGTAGTATATGACCATAATAAACATGATATTTGCTTTGAATTGGATATGATGCGAAAGCTGGAATCATTTATCCGTCAATTATTACAATGCATGGGTTTTTTCAGTTTCTTTCTTGATTAACAAATAACAATATAAGAAAAAAAATGTCATATCCAACGTAGAGAAGAGCACACAATCAAACGAGGACCGGAAATGGCAGATTGGCAGCTGCAGAAATATTGGAGGGGCAAAATTGTCCGTAATTTTAGAATCTTAGAATTGTCGTGTTAATATCAACCCGCCGCTGTGTACTACAGGGGACAGGGATCTAAAGGGAAGATCACACGCTCTTATTCTCAGAAACTGTGTGGGCTGAAATAAATAGTTTTACTTTAGATTTGGCAGGAGATTGGTGCATTTATATCCCAACGGGGATTGCATTTAATCGAATTTAATTCCACCGTGATGTGATCAATGCGAATGGTTCTACAAATAACAATTTCAAAGGACGGACAAGAACATCAACATCGAGCAGTTATTACAGAAATCAACTAAGGGAATGCAGATCATGTATACAGAAATTAACTTGGGAAAAGGCTTTTTTGTCGCCCAGTAAAAACTAGCAAAAGATTTTGTTGTTGTTGTTTGATACGTCCTATCTCGGAGAGAATAGGCCGTATGGGAGTGGACTGGGCTGAGTCCGTCCTGTCAAGGAATGACAGGCCGAAGTGTGGCCAAATTGGATACTCAGAGAGATTTGGAGATATTCGGCCTCTAACTTATGCGATATTTCTCTTAGCCAAAAGATTCGATCCATGTTTAATGGGACTTCCTGCCTTATATAGTCTGTTCATAACCGACTTACCAAGCGGTTATGGGAGACTCGGGCAGTTATGCAAACCGTATCGGCGGTTATCCCGCACGGAGGGGGTGCAAGCCATTTTCGGGCTGAGCCTTGTGAGGCCGTTTATTGGATCCTGTTTAGACAGAACCTGGGTTTTTCGTATTGACTCCGGGTTGGCCTGTTAAGGAGGTCCAAATTCCGGATCTTTCATAGTCCATAAAGAGTAGATTAAAGAGCTTGTGGAACATGGCCCTATCATTGTTGATAAAGTGGAAATTACCCACCAATTTCATTAGAAATAAAAGCTACTCACAGATGCTGGCTAGTAAGGAATTACTTCGTTCTTTTTAAGGTTTTGTTCAGCTGACATGGAATTTAATGAGATGGAATTCGACAGAAATATCGTCTAAATAGAAGAAATGACGTTCCCTCTCTCCAATTTTGATTCTTCAATAAAATTCATTATAATTGCAGTCCAGTTTTTCTTTTTCTTTTTTCACTCAGATTAAAATCCCATATGTTCTCATGAGAAGCTGGCCAACCGGTACGCTCTTAACTCACATAGATCAATGCGGACATAAGTTCATTTCTTTGAAGACGACATGTAAATCTGACATCGATAATTGTGATGAGAAAATTGACACCTTTACTGCAAATTTCTATGTTTCCATACCCCGTCCCCTTCCAATAGACTCTAAAAAATATTACTCTTCTCATATTATTTTTCCACGGGAGAATTTCTTTTTCAGGAGTCTCTAATGGCGGCACCAAACTCGAGTCTATGGATTTATTTATTTTTAAAAGAATTATGAGAAATCTCTTAGCCCAAATACGACCATTTTTTTAACTATAACATAAAATAAAAATAAAAAAATTCAAACATAATATCAGATTGCAAAAATCTCAGAAAATGCCACTGTCGTAGACATTATCTAGCAGTATGTTTAAGCTTTTACCACTGGCACAGCGGAGATTAAAAAACCTGGGAAGAGGCAGAACTTCTCTCTTCTCAACGTTGATTGGTGGCCCCTTCCTTTACTAGATTCTTTCGAATTTAAATCTGCTGAAATTCGAGATTCATGAACAGTACCTCTGAAATTCCTGGAATTCCGAATCCAGTCGTCCAATTTTTTCTGTGCACGCATCTCGAAATAGTTTGACGGCTGGATTCTGGATTTCAAGAATTTCAGGATTACTGTTCACGATCTCGAAATTCAGCAGATTTGGATCCGATTCTTGAACACTCTTGGTCCACAGGATCTATACATATCTGAGGATGGATTTGTGTATAACCACTCCTTTTTATTTGATTTTTATCTTTTATTTCTGGTTTGGTAAATTTCTTATGTAGTCTTGCATATCAATTAGTCCTGTTGGCTTTAAAGAAATTAAGATTTTTTTTATAAGATAGGGGTCTAGCCACTAACTTATGAAGAAATTAAGAAAGTTAATGGTAGATGACTAGATGGTATTTTCTCATATTCGCAAGAATTAAAATGAGAATTTCTTATCTTTGCATTGGTACATAATAGTCGGTATAAAACCGTACTTGTGTTGACACTTGGTATGACTAAATGATCTTCAGGTGTATCTTCTGGCTGAGACTGGAAGTAACAAATTAAAGATAATCTGAAGCTACCAATTGATGAGAAATCTTGTCACTAGGTTCTAGTTGTACAATTTACTCTACTTGTGACCACTTAATCTGAGTATCAATTAGCTAATTATGTTTTGTACATGTAAATTGCAGCTTAAAGATGAATTTGCCAAGAAAAAGCATTTGGAGGTTAATGTGACGTCTGTCATGGGTGAAGAGCAGATCTGCAGCGTCAAGAATATTGGTCTTTGTTTAGGTTGGAGGCTATAAATTTGAAATATTAGTTTGATGTCGATCAAAATATTATATATATAGAGAGAGAGAGAGAGTGGCTAAGATCAAAGTGGTATGACCAAGGCCTTTGGTGCTACCAATTAGTTTGTGTGATTTTAAAGTTCAAATAGTCGATCCAAACCGTTAGATGTTCAATCTATATTAAAATCTGCTTGGAGACCAAATTTTACATTTTTTGAAATTTTTTTACTATTTATTAAGCCACTTTGAAAATTACTGATCACATGGTCCAGAATTTGGTTGCACTGTTTTTACCGTTCACCCGGATCTGCAATTTTCAAAGTGGCTTAATAAATAGTAAAAAAATTTCAAAAAATGTAATATTTGGTCTCCAAGCAGATTTTAATATAGATTGAACATCTAACGGTTTGGATCGACTGTTTGGACTTTGAAAATCTGAAAACGACTTGGTAGCACCAAGACCTTGGTCATACCACTTTGACCTTAGCCACTCTCTCTCTATATATATATAGTAGGTTATCTTTTTTTTTTGTCGACAACGTTTAGTTGGTCAAATAAACATTTGATCTGAAATATTAGTGTGTTGAGATAAATCAAATCACAAATTTTAGACAAAAATATGTTGAATCATTGGATGAAGTTGAGATAAATTTAGAGAACTGATTAGTGTGTGTTTTTACTGTAAATTAAAATAATAATAAAATTTTAGCGTTTGTTGATTGATATCTTATTGCAATATGCATAAACATACATAATATTAAATGCAAAATTAATAAAGACATGTTTTATTTATTTTTTACTAAAAAACAATTATAGTTATTTGCTATTGATTAGTTTTGTTTAGACAATAGGTCATTATTAATATCATTTGTTTTAAATAAGAGATGTTAAAGCGAAAAAAAGAGCGAAAAAAAAGGCGATCAAAAAAGCGATTAGCGCGATCAAAAAAGAGATTAGCAAAATCCACAGAAAAAGAGAAAAATCAAAACAAAAACAAAAATAAATCGCAATAAAATCAGTGGTGGATCGCTAAAATGGCCGCGCAAAACTCTTTTTCACCTCTCGCTGGGCTGGATCCTAACTCCCCTCTTGAGTTTCCACCTCTCCCTTCATCCAACACAACAATGGCGTCTGGGCCTCTCCATGGGCTTCCGAAATCTGGATTGCAACGTTCCTATCGAACAACGTTACTTCAGCCTGCTGGCTACAGTGAAACTACGCGCCAAAATGTCACTTCGCATTGGAAACCGAAACACTCTGCATTGATCAGTACGGTCACGCGGGGAGCGTTGGTTAGAGCAACAATCGAGAGGCTACGCGCTTCATCTTCCCCTTCCTCTCCCGTTTGCTTCAAATGTGCAGATAAAGGACACACAGCCTCCGACTGCCGCAATCTGGCTCTATGTTTCATTTGCAACAAACTAGGGCATCGATCGATCTCTTGTCGATCGGTGACTACTAATCCACCAAGCCCACGCCGAGCACCAGCCCGATCTCCCTCCCCCCCATTCCTCCTTCTTCACAACCGCCTCTTCTTCCTTTACCTTCCTCGCTCGCCCCGATCCATCACCTGATGACGTCTGCAGCCATGAAAGCCCCGATCCGCACTCTCTACTGCACTGAAGCTAGTGATAGTGAAGAACAGGCGTTTCAGCGTAGTTTCTTCTTGACTGATACTCAAGGTTGGGGTGCCTTCAAGATCGAAACAGCGCTGAGCAAGCTAGTGAAGCATTTTCAATGGATTGCGTGCCGGTTTGATGAACACCGGTATTTAATCGAAGCTCCCTCTCCACACTGGCTTGATTCTACCCTTTCTCGAGGCCATATCCTTCTGGACAATGTCCAGTTCAAAATCTCCCCTTGGGATCCCTGCTATGGCGAAGGGCTGCGCATGATCCCCCAATGGGTGCGCGTCCGAGGTTGGCCTATTAAATTCTGGCAGTGGGAGGAGTTTGAGAAGATTTTTACTGACTTTGGCGCAACTGTGCTTGAGCTCGACCCCGCCACGCGCTTTAAACGCGATCGCCGTTTTGCTAGGGTTCGTCTCGGGATGTGCGATCCGATGCTCCTCCCGGCTACTCACTGGGTGATGCATCGCGATGCGGGTGGATACCTCTCCCGGCATGATCTGATCTTCGAGTTAGAACATCTACGTAATTCGGGCCCTGGTGCCTGGGTTAAGCGCCAGCCTCCACCTGACACCAAGCCGGGCCCCAGCGATGATTCTTCTGGTACCGGTTCCAAAGGTGCTCAGAGTAAAAAAAAGCTCCAAAACTACGTCTAACAGAGGAATCGTGATTTCTGACACTTCTGGCGGCTCTCATGGCAAGACAGTTCCAGCGCCACCGCATCTTACTGCCAAAGGAAAGGAAATAGCACCCCCATTTGACACTCTCTCTGAATCGGATGAAGACATGGTTACTGGTGAATTTCCGAAGGCCCCCCCCTTTCCTCTCATCGCGAGGGGGCACCCTCTCTCACTGTGGTCGGGGGCCCCTAGAAATTGGCTCCCATGGCTTCCACCGGAATATGGTCCTGGTTCAGGCCGAGTCCCCTCCTCATATGCCCCTTACCACGGGGAAGACATTAGCCCTTTTGAAGAAATAGAAATCATTGAGAATCCCACCCCGCCACCACCTCTACCGCTCCCTGAAGTCCCTGCCTCTCCTTCCGTCCCTCCTCCTTCCAGTTCCCCTCCTAATAACACCTCGGTCCCCTCTCCAGAGGCCTTAGCTGTCATCACCAAACTTATCAACCAACTTGTAGCTCCTCTGATCCAACAACACCAACAGGAGAATGCACGTATGCTAGAGACACCTCAGGTAGTGGAAGCCCCTGCCAGTTCCACCAAGCGGCGCCGCCGACTCAATTCTGGAATTCAGCTCCCTACCAGAAGGAGTGTCCGACTCAAAGCACTAGGAGGCGACACTCAGGACATTCTGACTAAGGCCACTGACAGAGCACAAGCTAGTCCCAGTCTCAGGAATGCTGGTAAATCTAACTCACTCATATCTAGCTTTCCTTACTCTAGAATGACTACAGAGGAAGTACTTGCATTGTTTAGGGCGTATAAAATTACTTTAGGTTGTGGTCCATTAGACTCTGCTCAGATTGTACAGGCTCTGCAAAGTTTAGATAGAAATGATTTTGATAGATTAATATTACAAGCTTTTGCAGTGCTTAAACAGTCTGCTGCTGATCATACTCTATCTTTAGTTCTAGGTAGTAAGGGCCAATTAGTGATTCAATGAAAGTACTTAATTGGAATATTAGGGGTTTGAATGCTCCCAGTAAAAGAAGAATTCTTAAGGATATTATTAGTGATAACAAAATAGATATTATTGCTATTCAAGAAACTAAAAGAGAAAACTTTTCTCATAGGATTTTGAATTCTATTGCTCCTAGATTTGATAACTGGTTTCACCTTCCATCCCTTGGGAGATCTGGAGGGCTACTTTTCGGGTGTGATAGTGACACATGTCAAATTAGTAGATTTGTCTCTCATAACTACTCAATAGATGTATTCTTGTATGATAGAAAAGAAAATTGTCATTGGATGCTTACCATAGTATATGCTCCCATTGACAGAAAACTTAAATCTGCCTTCTGGCAAGAACTGAGGAATATTAGGATAGGTAGAAGGGAACCATGGATTATCTGTGGTGACTTTAATGCTATTAGGGCTAGGCATGAAAAAACTGGCACCAATTTTGATGTCAGACTTAGTGGTAAGTTTAATGATTTTATTGATGATCATCATCTGATTGAGCTCTCTTTACCTCACCGACAATTCACTTGGGTTAGTGGCAATAATAAAGCCTTATTAGATAGATATATAGTTAGTCTTGATTGGCTAGATGCTTACCCTCAAACTACAGTTCAATCTCTGAGCTCATATGGTTCAGATCACTTCCCTCTTCTGCTCAACACTGCTTCTATCTCTAAGTTACCCTCAGGATTTAAATTTGATCCAGAATGGCTTAAACAGCCTGATTTTATTCCTCTTGTCATCAAATGGTGGACAGAGATTCCACTTCAAGATTTTAGAATAGGCCTTTCTTGGGACAATAAAACTAAAAAACTTAGACAAAAAATGAAGGGATGGGCTAAGAATTTTTATGGAGCTAAGAAAAGAGCTAAACAAGCCATCCTTACTCAACTTCAAGATTTAGAAAATATTAGAGATGCTAGAAATCTCTCTTCCCTTGAAAAGGAGCAATGGATTTTACTTAAAAACCAATTAGATAATATCTACTTAGAGGAAGAACAATATTGGCAATTAAGGTCTAAACAACAATGGTTACAGGAAGGTGACCTTAATACTAAGTACTTTCATAGAGTTGCTAACACTAGACATAGGAAAAACAAAATCTTATCTTTAGAGATTAATCAGTCACTCAATAACAATCCTGTAGATATACATGCACACATATTGTCCTTTTACAAAGACTTATTAGGAACTCCAGGGTGTACTTTTGGATCTACTGATGCCACATTTTGGGCACCCCAAGATAAAGTTACTGTTAAGCGCAAAGCGCAACGCAAGTTTCGGTACGCTTGAGGGCGCACCTTTTAAAACCGCGTTTACACTCCACGAGTAAGGGATGCAAGTGCACAACCCCTATCGGGTAGTATAATCGGGTATCGATCCACAGGGACGGGCAATTACGAGGTTAGAATCTATCGAACTTAATCAAAAACTAGAAGTGAGAAATGGTTTTGTTTGGTATTTAATTTCCTAAAAAGGTAAATTCAAGCAATTCAAACAATTCAGAAAGATGTAATAAAATGCTAGAAGAAATGCAAATTGTGTTTTGATTATGGATAAAAGGCGTTTCCAGGGTTTCAGATTTCATCTCTGATCTGCCTCTAGTGGTACGGCCCGTACCAAGGTGGTACGGCTAGGCCGTACCTCACTTGGTAAGGCAAGGCCGCACCACTCTGGTAAGACCCGTACTGGCTTCCCAGAACAGAGCTTACCAGTTCGAGTTGATGCATTTCCTTACTGGTACCTTGTGCTAAACTCTTTAGAAAGGTTCAATTGACCATACCTAAGGTTCCTAACCCTCAACCATCGTTTGTTGGATCAAGATCTAGGTTGGAATGCAATTGATTGCCTTTTAGGGATTTCTACACCTCAACTCTCGTGTTTTGGTACAGATCTACCCTAGCTGGTTGATTGGAGACCTAAGGCACCCTCTAATCTGTCGATTAGAGGAGAATTCAACCTCTCGGCTTCAATTCGAACTATTCTACCCTAAGCACTTGATTTGGATGAGAGAATGAGATGATCACATGACCTTGATAGGTTCGATCTAAACCTAGAGGCACATCATACACAATCACAGCAAACAAAGCAAGAGATGGCAAAGAAATCACAATCAATCAATCAAAAGAGTTCATACAAGATACAAGTCAAAGAAAGTCAAAACAAATCAAGAATCCATCTCTAAACCCTAGAAACTAAAATAACTACTCACAGCACATGATCTGATCTAAAAATACAATAAAAGGGATAGAGAAAGCCATGGATCGAAGGGATCGAGTGGAGGAAGCTTGATCCGTCGATTTTCGCCTCTTCCTCTTCCTTCCTTCTTGCTCCTAGCTCCTCAGCTCTCTTTCTCTCTCTTACTGTGCTCTCAAATGGATCTGGAATGGAATAGATGTCGAAATTGGAGAGTTCCCCGCTTTAAATAGCCTCTGCCAAAATTTGAATCTGTCAGGCCGCCTTTAAGTACGGCCCGTACCAAATTGGTACGGCCTGGCCGTACCAGGCGTGATGAGCTGAAAAATGGCTAAGTCTGGTAAGACCCGTACCAAACCTGGTAAGGGCCGTACCTCATCATCCAAATGGCTAAGTCTGGTAAGACCCGTACCAAGCCTGGTAAGGGCCGTACCTCATCATCTGAATCGCCGTTTCTTCGTGTGTTTTGCTCCAAACCTGCAGAAAACAAACAAACACTCAGCAGTACCAAATTCTAAACATATATCGATGAAATGCACATGATTCTGGTGAATTATGGCACGAATCTGGTACTAAAACAGGCCTAAAATAGACTAAATATGCGAGGTATCAGTTACTTCTCTTGAAAATTCACATCTCATTTCTCCTTTTCTAGAAGAGGAAATACATCAGGCCATTTTCTCCTCTGACCCCAATGGGGCACCTGGACCTGATGGTCTCACCTTTCTATTTTACCAACAATTTTGGGATATTATCAAGTCTGATCTTGTCCGCCTATTTCAGGCCTTCCATTCAGGAGATATTGAACTCATCTTAACAAGTCTATTATATGTCTCATTCCTAAAGCAACAGATGCTCAAGTAATCCAAAAATTTCGGCCAATCAGTTTGGTTAATTGTAGCCTTAAAATTCTGTCAAAAATGTTAACTAATAGACTTGAACCTCTCTTACAACGAATGATTAGTCCACATCAGTCTGCCTTTCTAAAAGGCAGGTACATCCTGGATAATGTGGTTCTTAGTCATGAAATTCTTCACCATTGTCAACACACCAAGGAAAGAGGTGTAATTGTCAAAATTGATTTTGAAAAAGCATACGATAAAATTAATTGGGATTATCTCCTGACATTACTGACAAATAGAGGTTTTGACCCCCTTTGGGTTTCCTGGCTCTCCAATTGGCTATATAGCTCCCAATCCTGTGTCAATATCAATGGATCCCTGACTCCATATTTCTTTTGTCGTCGAGGGGTTCGACAGGGGGATCCCCTTTCACCTTATCTCTTCAATTTGGCTGCTGACTCTCTCTGTCACCTTTTCTCCAAAGGTAGAGATCAGGGGCTCATTCAAGGCCTAGGCCCTCCTTGTGATCATCAGCATTCAGTGACAAATTGCCACTATGCCGATGATACAATTCTCTTTCTTAAAGCTGACCCCAAGAATGTTGAAACTGCTTGGTGGACAATGATGATCTTTGAAGGACTCTCTGGTATCAAATTGAATCTAGCTAAAACTGAACTTTTTCCAGTCAATCTACCACATGATGAAGCACAATCCTTGGCTACTCTGTTTCAATGCCAGCTATCTTCCTTCCCTTTTAAATATTTGGGAGTACCTCTGTCTAATAAGCCACTTAGAGTTAAAGACTGGGGTTTCTTAATTGACAAAGTTAGATTTAAATTGCAAGGTTGGAAAAATCAAACACTGTCTCTAGTGGGCGAATTACTCTGATTAATTCAGTTTTAACTGCGGTTCCTCTTTATACATTGTCCTTATATCGCATTCCCAAGAAAACTCTGAGAGCAATTGATAAACTTAGACGTATCTTTTTATGGCAAGGCACTAGCACCAAACGCAAATACTCTCTTGTCAATTGGCAAAATATTTGCATTGCAAAAAAACTAGGTGGCATGGGTATACTAGATCTTAGTCAAATGAATTGTGCCCTCTTACTTAAGTGGTGGTGGTGGTATCAAGACCCTCACTATAATAAATTATGGAAAATGTGCTTACAAGCTAACTTGCAGCTTCATCTTCTTTCTCCCTTTTGGAAGACAGTTAGCCAATTGTCTCCCATATGCCATCTAGGTATTCATCGAGCCCCTGGGCGACAAGGTTCAGTGCAATTCTGGCACGATGTATGGTTTCACCACTCACCACTGCACATTCAATTTCCTCAATTGTATGCAATTTGTACTACTCCTAATATCTCAGTTCAAGAGGTATTTCACTCTCAAGGCAGAGGGATGAGATTTCGGCGTGCATTGCATGGGGTTCTCCTCTTGGAATGGCAACAACTTCTACAATTATTAGAGTCTTTCCATTTCTTGCAGGAGCATGATCAATTACTTTGGCAATGGGATCCTTCTGGGCGTTTTACAGTCAAATCTATGTATTTATTTCTTAATTTTAGGGGTGTAACTAGAACTCATCCCTTACTATGGTGGAAGCTACCGATACCACCTAAAATTGTGCATTCATGTGGCTCATGCAACAAAACAAAATACTGACCAAAACTAACCTCCAAAAGAAAGGCTGGCCAGGGGATGTATCCTGTGTTTTCTGCTCCCAACCTGAAGATGTTGATCATCTTTTCTTTCACTGCTATTTTGCCAAACATGTCTGGTTTTATATGGGGCAGTGTCAGTCCCTCTTCACTAATTGACATTCTATTCAGGATTTACTGGACTTTGCCCTGACATTACCTAAGACACAAAAAACTGCTTTTCTTATAGTGACTAGTGCTGTTATTTGGTGCATCTGGACCACTAGAAATGATCGATGTTTCAATAATTCCATTACCCAATCAGGGAGATATGTCATTCTTAATATTATAGCTCTTGTCTCTTATTGGACAGGTCCCATGGCCGAACAGAGTCAGGTTGCTGCCAACCAATGGCTACCTCAGGATCTGGATGTGGTGCCCCTCCAAGTTGCTTCTCCAGAAGATGCTCAGCTCCTGCGCTGGCTCTCTGATGATTCAGATACTTCGACTTAATGCCATTCTCTCCCTAGTCTTGCTTTTGATATACTGCCCTGCTGTGGCTTAGTTTCTGTTGTTTTTGAATGTTTTTCTTTTTGATCCAGCTAGACTATGATGCTGTTGCGGTTTGGCAGCTATGCTGTGTGGTTTATTCCTTTTACTATTTTGTATATTGAACTCATGTTTCATGCATCAATGAAACGGGCTAAATGCCTTTTTAAAAAAAAAAAAAAATAAGAGATGTTAAAATGAAGAATCAAGTGACAAATACATGATATGTCATGCAAAATTCCATTTTCCAAAAACTCCATTTTGTGTGCGCTTCTAAACATAATTTTACTAAAAGACAGTGTTTTACATAACTATGTTATTTAACAAATTAATTTTATTAAAAAAATATCTTATTCTTTGAATACAAAACAAATTTTGTTAAAAAAAATCCGAATTTCTAATCTGATTCAGCAGATTCTTACTTATTTATTTGATTCCATTATTTATTTGATTCCATGATCAACTTGTTAATTTCGCTTACGATTCCGAAATTTGGACTTTGGTTGAGAGCCTATAATTTTCAGCAACCCACAATCTAATTTTTTGTTTTTGTTAAGCGGATCTTGTGTGCAACTGATAGCGCTTGCGTGGATTGTAAATAAATTTCATTGAGTTCGCTACTTCGCTCTTTATTTTTCTATTTTGTTGAAAAACCGTATCACTGAGTTCGTTACTGATACGTCGACGCAGAGAAAAAAAAACAAAAACACTCTGCTTCTTAGAGAAAATAAAAGCAGCAAACGACTGCTCTTCTGACCTCCACTGCTCAGTTGCTACTCCGTTACTCGGAGAAATGAAAAAAGAAACAGTGGGCACCTTCTCCCCTAATTGTTGCTCGCCTCCGCTAGGTTATAGATCAACTTGTTAATTTAGACTGAGCTACTTCAAACTAGCTTGCTAATAGCTCGGTTCACTATCGAGCGGCTCGATTCAGAGACGAGTCACGAACGATCCACGAGTTACGATTTTTTTTCCAAACCCAGGAGAAAGTGACCTGCTATTCAACCATCTACGGCCAGCAACCAATCTTGTACGTACCAAACACAGTCTGGATCTCAATTCAAACCAGATCCGAATTGGCTCCGATGCAACCCGACCCGCAAGACGGCATTATCCCTAAGACCAAGCTCGACTCGCTCTTACACTTTCAGTTTCAGATAACGCTTTTAAAGCCGCGAACTCAACAGACGCGCACACACTCTCGCGCTTCAGCAGTTGGACAGCCTCCATTTTTATTTTTCCTATCATTTCAATGGCGGAAGCAATTGGCGCCAGATTTACTCGAGCAGTTCCCGCTTCTATCTCAAAGCCCAGACTCCTTAATTTCTCTAACCAATTCCGCACTTCTCCTTCGTCAATTTCACTGGCTCGTTTCTGTCCAAAGAAGGGAACTCGGCTCAAAACCAGCTGCGCTATTGCTGAGACGGCCCAGACTGATATATCAAAGCTCGAGGAACAAGTGATGAGCATAGATAATTTGCACCGGTTCTTCAACCTCAATATTGGCAAGTGGAATGGTTCTTTCTATGTTAGTCTCCTTTCTCCCGCTCAATTTTATTCGATAAAAAAGGAAAGTATAAGTTATTGGTCTCCTGATTTGTTCTTGTTTTGGTTTTGTTTTTTTTCGAAATTGACTTTCGTTCAATTCCAGCAATTCGATGCGAAAGGGAATTTGCTGCAGAATGTGAGCACAAAGCTGTCAGTTAGCTCATATGGAGAGGATGAGCTTATCAGCCTCATTCAAACGTAAGACTTTCTTACCCTTTCTCTTATTATAGGACAGTTTTAGTGAATGGCAGTGCCTCTTGTCTAAACAGTGAGATTAAACATTTATGGACAGTACACAGTGATATAATACATAATCAATTAACATCCATTGACAATGGACTAGTAATCAAGCAAAACAAGTTCCAAAAATTGATGTGTTTATAGCTATACAGATAGCTTTACATATGGAATTTTATGCAAAGTTAAGTATTATTTTAAATGAATCATTGGCCGTAAATTTAGACAACTAAAAATTCAAATTCGTTCAATGGATGGTGAAACATGTATTGAATCTAAATTATTGTATTTCAGATATAGAATTCATTTAGAATGATTTTCAAATAGTCAATGGATTCTAACCATAGTAATAGTAATTCATTTCTTTTGTTGCAATATAAATTTATAGCATTTTATTTATTTAATTTTTCTGTAGGTTGTACATAAAGCAACCTCCATCCAGTACATCAATAGCTGGTCAAGAAGAAGAGCCCGACTGGACAGAGTACAAAATCAAAGAAACCAACATGTTCACTGTAGATAAATACCAACAGGTGCTATTGACATTTCAATCTCTATTTGTTTCCCTTCAATGCTTCTTTTGTCTCAGTGCTAATGATCTCTGTTGTTTAGAGCACAGATTGGATTCTTTCCAAAACAGAAAGCATTCTCTCTCAGATACCAAACAGCTGGTATGTTAGAGACAGTGCTTCGAGCCGGAGTACTTGGTGAAGACGATACAGGTGAAGAAAATCCCAGGTAAGTACTACCTTTGTCTCAGCAACTCTTTGTATTTACCTGTACCAAGCATAGCTGGTATGGGATCAATCCAGCTTATGGTACCAGACAATCTTCAGTTGGTTCAGCATGAATCAGTACGTGATATTACTGAAATATCACTGTTATGATGAAGTAATATGTTATTTTACCATATACGGAAAAATAAGAACATTGATTAGGGAACAATAAAAAAATGGACGGTGAATCAAGCGAAATGAACTAAAGTAAATTCTAGGTTTTTGTGATGTCAACTCAGGAAACATTGTCATACTGGTTGAGTGGTGGTTATCAACTCAGAAACCAAAATATCGGATTCTTGGTTTGGTTTTATTTCAATTTGAGTAATGTCCTACAGACAATAACAAAAAGTCATGGCTTGAAGCTATAGACCTCAGTAGCATGTTAAAATTGGTCTGGGACATTTAGGGTCTGCTCCCGAATTCTATTGGGAGGTGACAAGAAGGAAGATGAGGGAAGGGATGGTATGGAAATGTGAGAGAGGAGCTTGTACCTTGCTCCTGAGTTTTAAAAGCATGGATGGAGGTTAAACCCCCCCCCCCCCCCCCTTCTAATTTACTCAGTGAAGTACTCACGAGCAAGGTTACAAGTTTTCTATCTGTTCTTTTTCCCTTCTCCTCTCGCTCATTTCCCATCCTCTGGAGCAGTACCTTTTCTGTCCCTTCACCAAAAAAGCAGGTATCTTCTGATAATGGCAAGAATGTTCCATCATCATTCTTTTGTTATAGTTAGTTATTATTTGGAAAAACAAGAGCTCACAAGTGAAATACTCTATTTTTCTTATATAGAAATTTGAAAATACCGTCAAAGTTGCCATCAGTTGTTTGTGAGAACTGCCTTTATTCTCTGAATAAAGATAGGAGAATCAGGGCATTTCACATATTGGATCCAAAAGGTGTCGTTGAGATGTTTCTCCTTTTCATTGAAGATCGAGGCAATGAGGCACCACTGGTTTCTTCCCTTTCTGACTTTCAGGTCTTTCTGTAAACTCTACAATTCATCAAATTTAGTTTCTTAGAATTTGTAACTCATTAATAATAACAAATTTGATGGGTGAAAGTGGAAATTGGAATTTCTATATATTTCTCAATTAACAATTCTGTACAAATATATAGAGAAAAGGAGAACCTAAAAAAGGAAAATCTAAAACATGAAACAACTATAACCTAATTACATTCCTAATTATAGCTATGCTCTAATTACTATGATTTCTTTCCTTTAACTATTCTTGGATGTTGGCTTCTATCGACAAAAAGAACTCCAAAGAGACATGCACACAACAAAACAAATTTGGAGGAAATGGTTGCCCATACTTCAACACTGACATAAGCCATTTCTAACTATGAGCTAAAATTCATGTAAATTTGTGAAAATGGCAGGGAAGCTCAGATAGATTATCTCCGTTTCTGGGGAGATGGAAGGGGCACTCAGTAACAAAAAGGAGTGGAGTCTATGGTGCAACAATTGCTGAAGCAGATACTGTTAATCTTCTTGATGTGGATGCCGATGGTAAATTGATTCAGGTATTTATTCTTATTGTTACCTTGTACCAGTGATGGTGGTAGCACAACCCCATGCTAGTTCTATTCTGATAGAGATACTAACCTGCACACTAAACCTTTATCTCTTCGTTGGAGTCGTATAAGCTGGTAGCAGATACACTTTCTCTTCTTGAAATGGTATCAATGTTAAATTTGTTCAAGTGTGAGCTTGACCAGTGCATTTTGGTACAGAACCTAACCTGCATAGTATAAACTCATAAATTATAGTCCTTGCTATTTGTACAAAAAGGCTACCATCCTAGCACCAGATTTAACTAGATTTGGAACAGAAATTTGAGTATCTGACTGCTGATTCTCGAAAGTAGTATGAACAGAGCTGGACCTGACTGAATTCAGTATTGACATCCTATATTGGGCTCTTTGCTATCAGGACTGAAAATATGGAGAGAGTGGAGAGATGCCGAGTATTACAAATATTAATCCAAGATAATATTTTGTTTGTAGGATATTAAGTCTACAGGGAAAGGTAGCACGGCAACAAGCAATGTGCCCTGGACGGGATCTATAACTGATAATTTAGTTACCTTTGATGGAGGTTATAATATGACGTTATTGCCTGGGGGAATGTATATGGGATGCCCCTCTGATGTCAGCAAGAATGTGGCTGAGTCACAGTCATTCCACCTTGAGTTTTGTTGGCTGGAGTCACCTGACAGGCGTCAGAGGCTGGTACGCACATATGACTGGCATGGGCTTGCCGTCTCATCAACGTACTTTTATGAGGTCAAGGTTTGAGATGAATAGCAGTGAAGTGTAATGGTGTTCTTTGCAAATTTTATGAGGTTAATGTACTTGATAATTTTCTTATACAAACGATGGAAAGATTATTTTTACAACCTTCTCTTAAACAGGATTCTTTGCAAAATTTAAGTTTTTCCATGCAGTTAATTACTGCATTGTGCATAAGTGGTGTGAACATAGCATATGCATATGCGATAGAATAAGTTTGACACTTCTATATGAATAAATGTCGGGAAAATATTCCAAAACATTCGAATTACATTTAGTTTCAATTCTCAAGAGTCAAAACTTTTTTTTTTTGGTTGCCAATCCTAGTTTGAACAAGTGACTAAAACATATTTTTCTGAAATTTGTTTCAATTGTATTTTTTTTTCTATTTATCTGACAGTTTAGACCACTTTTGCAGTTATTTTTTGAGAAAACAACCACTATTGCAGTTATCAATGCGATTAGGAGAATTTTTGTTACTGTGTTGGTTTCTTTCCTTGTTTTGCAAAGTTGTTTGATCTGGGCAGGGATTTTTTTAACAGTAATTGATAGTTTCACATGTCTCAGTTGTCTAAAATGTAATTTTGAGTTTTTAACATGCTTGAATAGTGTAAAAAATGTATAAAAGCGTAATATCACTCCATAGCAAAGTGTAAAAACATATATAACGCTAATTCAACTTGGTCTCGGTCCTAGGGGACAAAAAGTATGGCTTATAAGTAAGAAGTGAGGTTAAATTAACTAGTTAGTTTTTAATGCATAAGCAGTAAATTAATCATGAAAAAAAATCGTTTCTTCTTTTCTAATAATTGTGAGATTGTAAACTGGCCCAAAGGCATAATCACCAAAATTCTGTATAAAAAAGCAAAGAACCCATAGGCATAAAATGGATTTATTTTTTCCGACAACAATTTATAGTTTTTAATACATAAGGACCTAAATTAATTATAAAAAAAATACTATTTTTTTTTTCCCAAATCTTACATTTTTCACTTTCTTGTAAAGAGTTTCCAAACTTGGTGACAGTTTCCAAGCTTTTTTTTCTGACGCGACGATCGCTTTCGCAATGTGTGCACTTGATTTCTTGTTTAATGAGGAGTATGACGTACTTACAAATATACAAATGCTAATGTAAATACAAGTTGAAGTCTTTAAATTTTTTACGAAAATAACCTTGAGAGTTTATGAGTTTTAGGTATAACTTAATCCAACATCCCGCTCTTCTATTGGTGGAGAAATCCAGAGTCAAATGTCGATCCACATTTTTTTTTCCTTTTGTAATTAAAATTGCAACTATAATTAAGAAATTCGATTTTGCAAAAAAAAAAAAAAAAAAAAAATATGTGTAAGACTGCTTGTTTAAATCACTGCCAACTATTCGAAAGGAGTCTAATTATATTTGAGTCCCGTGTTATATATGTTAGTTTAAAAAAAAAGTTGATCCTGGGACATTAACACTAAGGCCCTGTTCGGCAGCTTAGAATTTGATGGGAAATGGTAACATTTAGACATTTGTTTTCATTGGCTGTTCAGCGGTGAAGGATTTTCCTAATTAAATTTCCAATTAAATTCCCACACTTTATTTTTTCACTTTCAAGAACACGGTTCTGGATAAATCAAATTGAGTCAAAGTTCTTTTTTTTTTTTCACAAATGGAGCAGCTGCTATGAAGATTGAAGACCAATAACTTTTGTTGTATCTTAATGTGATTAAACTAATTTATCATAATTATTAATATTAAACTGAATTTAACTAATAGTTGAAATTTTAAATGCTGCTAGACTTGTCCGTGGTACATAAAAAAAATAAAATATATATTAAATTATTTGTCATGTTGTGATTAAACTAATAGTTTAAAATTATTAATATGAGAATAGAAACAAAAATAAACACATTTGCTAGATACTCTAAGAAATATTTAATGCATTTTAAAAGAACAATTGGCTACAAATTTTAATTTAAGAAATAATAATTAATAAATATTATTATGTAATTGTTTAATTATTTTATTTAATTATATTAATAATTATTAATAAGTATAATTGTATTGGTATCAAGTTTTTGAGAAACAAAAATAAGATTTCCTGCAACTATTCCCACGGTATAACCGAAAACTCATTTTAACACATTTCATAATGAATCCTGTGTGTACCTGTATTCATGGGTTTTTACTTTTTCAAAAGTGAATTTCCATCCCCGTTAAATCTCATCCCGTGTAATATCGAGACAAACAAACATGCTCTAATAGAAAATGTGACTTCTAACAAATACTATTTTTAGTTGTCAATCTAGACTTGGTCAAAAAAATATTATACAATTATTGGTTGAATATTAAACTATGATCAAGCCTTTAGCCTACTATTCTTAATAAAATATTAAATTAGAAGTATTCTTTTGCGTAATATATTATCACATAAAAACTTGATATTACAATGTCACTTCTAGACATAGATACAATTCTATGTTGAAATTGATTTTTTTTCTTTCTGGTTGAAACGAAGATAATGAAAGAGTAAGATTAAAATGCATTATTAGTTTTGTGCTCTAATCATTATTCACATTATTTTCTTTGTTTTCAAGGTCCAAGCAGCTGATCAAAACTGCTCAACATGATTTCCAGATTAAAATGTGCTTGGAGATCAAATTATATATATTTTTTTAGATAGATATACAACATCATTCTTTTCAGAAGTTTTTGGACCATTCAAAATAGTGATTGTGTACCTATCTAAAAAAAATATAAAAAAATTGATCTCCAAGCACATTTTTATACGAAATCATGTTGAACAGTTCTGATCAGCTGCTTGAACTTTAAAAGCGGAGAAAATAATATGGAGCAGTCATACTGGAGTGTATTTTAACCCTACTGTTATCATTATCTTTGTTTCAATTTTCAGGACTACTATTTGGATTGTGTATACTTCTAACCTTAATAACTACAACTAATTAAGTGTCGACATGTTGCAACAAAACACAACAAAAAACTTAAGTAATTAATAATAAAAATAGTAATCAAATAAGGTACAAAATATTAGATAATAAAATAGGTAAGAGTTAGAATAACATTATGAGTGAGGCTACAGTGCTATGCATAACACGGATTGGGTTCGTGTAGTGGTTTGACACTGCCCGGGGGGGCTGCCCGAACCCGGTCCGCTCGTGCCCGGTGCCCGGGGTACCTGTACCCGAGCGCGGGTATACCCGGGTAAACGGGTACACGGGTACACGGGTACGGGTCTCAAACGGGCAGGTTCCTTATTTTTGGAAAAACCCGGGTGTACCCATACCCGAACCCGAATACCCGTGTATCCGAACCCGTCCCGGATGTACCCGCACCCGTTTACCCGCTACCCGAAAACCCATTTTTTTTCAAAAAATTTTCCCTCCCCCCAAATAGTAATTGGTTCAAATCACAAACCGGGTGGGTCCCACACTGTAAAAAAAAAAACAAAAAAAAAAACCGTCTACTCGGCTACCCGTCTACCCGTCTACCCGGGAACCCGAGACGGGCACGGGTTTGAAACGGGCAGGGCATACTTTTAAAAAAAAAAACCCGTCTACCCGTGCCCGTTGTACCCGAGTACCCGTTGTACCCGTACCCGTTGTGCCCGCTACCCGTCCCGGGTTTTGCCCTGCCCGGCCCGAGGTACCCGAGAGCAAATCACTAGGTCCGTGCTACGGCTCTAAATTTGACTTTTTAAAATCTTAACGGTCGATCCGAACCGTTGAACATGATTATAAAATGAATATGTACTTCCAAACCAAATTTTATATTTTTTCAAATTTTTTACTATTTTTTTAGATAGGCTGTTTTTGAATGGTCCACAATGTTTATATCAAGTGATTTTCGAAAAAATAGTAAAAAAATTCGAAAAAATGTAAACTTTGGTTTGCAAGTACATATTCATTTTATAATCATGTTGAACGGTTCGGATCGACCGTTAGAATTTTAAAAAGTCAAATTTTAAGCCGTAGTACGGACCCAATTGGTGCTATGCATAGCACCGTAGCCTCACTCTAAGATTATAGGGGATTTAATGTATAAGAAGAGTGGAGGTTAAAGCTTGAACGGCGAAAATCACATCTAAAACAGTTGATTAAGATATTCTTTTTTACGTGTGAAGTTTGCATGTTTAAAATTCAGTTTATGTTATCGAAAAGAAAAAATAAGACCTGAAATCTAATCTGATGCTAAAAAATTGTGAGCAATTAAGGATGGTAATGAATGCACTTTGAACAGTTGATTAGATGATTCATATCTACTATGAAAATTTAGCTTTTAAAATTCTTAAAAGATTGTTCGTTTTAGGGAGTAATAATTATGGAGAAGGATTGATGGCTCCTCAATGGGTTAACAAACTTCATTACGAATGAATGATTGTGTGTGTGTATATATATATATATACATATACAAAGAATCTAGCTAATATGCTACGCGTAGCATAGAGGGCCTCCGTGCTACGGCTCAATTTTGAGTTTTCAAAATCCTAACGGTCGATCCGAACCGTTCAACATGATCTCCATATGAATATGTACAAACCAAATTTTACATTTTTTAGAATTTTTTTATTATTTATTAAGTCACTTTGAAAATCGCTGATTCAATGGTCCAGAAGATTTTACTGATGTATACAAATTACTGTTTTTTCAAAGTGGCTTAATAAATTATAAAAAAATTCTGAAAAATATAAAATTTGGTTTGCAAGTACATATTCATATGAAAATCATGTTGAACTGTTCGGATCAACCGTTAGGATTTTGAAAACTCAAATATTGAGCCGTAGCACGGAGGCCTCTATGCTACGCGTAGCACCGTAGCCAAGTCCTACACACACACACACACACACATATATATATATAATTAGCAGCTTTGATTTGGATTTAGGAGGCATTTGTTTGGCCTCCACAGGCTCCACTAACATAGCAAGGGGCCTTATGTGAAAACGCTAAACAGAGAATTAAGGAGTTGACCCTCTTTAAATTATTTTGGGGAACTCACTCTGCATTTTTTTGCGATTTGGAGATCTCCATTTCTAACAGAGAGACCTGAATTAAGCATTCGATTGATAGTTGGGTTTCTCGCCATTTCTTTTAAATGGACGAGAGACTAGCTAGTAGCTCAAACATGTCATGGTTTGTCACCCATGCTTGCGACATGCTGGGAATTAATTAGTTGTACAATGATGTAGGAAGAATAAATATACAACAAAAAAACATTACGCGAAATGAGTCGCGTCTAACTAAAGCTACTCACGATGTGCTAATTAAATTATGTAATTAGGCGATGTTAATTTATTAATTGGAGATCAAACATGCATGTTACCTACTTTGACTTTTGTCTGAAATCAACTATATATCATGCATGTGTTGCTTAATTTCAATGAATAACTTTAATTGCAATTGAAAGAATAATAAACTTTGAATAATATTAACTACAATTCCTGTTTCAGAATTTATATTAAGTGTTCGTTTGTTTCCTTGTAATTACACGTAGGTAGAGATGCAGCAGTTGTATCAAGATGTACTATATGTAATTTTGACAAGAACCTATAATTCTACCATACATAAAACAATAGCAATCTTAACTTAAAAGTTGGTAATGAATAAATGATGAATTTATAGTAAGAATCAGATATAATTTTTTTTTTCTGTGCTAGTTTGAATAGAACTATACTAAATGAATTAAATTATATTTCTCAATTTATTGTGGATCATTTGTAAGTCCGAAATGAATATTATTTCTTTTACTTGATCAACAAAAATGTTTATTAGTGGATTAAATTTTTTTCATGCTTAATTTTTTTTTAGATTTTTATTCAGTGGATTAAACTCAGGTAATACACTCAAATAAGATCTCATTTTTCAAAAGTTGCAACTCATGCTACTTTGAATTTCACTGTAGGAGTAATACATCTAATTAAGAGGAGTGTTTCGCTAAATATTATCGAAATTTGATTAAATAAGAATGATAACAAAACTAGTTTTATATTATTAATTAGAGCATGGTTCAAATGTCTCATGTTTTTCATTGCTCAATCGTGTCTCATATTTTTATTTTCATTTTCAAAATCCAAATAGTCAATCTGAACGCTCAACATAATTTCTATATTAAAATGTGTTTAGAGACCAAATTTAATATTTTTTAGAGACATTTACTAATATTTTATATAGGTACAAAATTATTGTTTTTTAAAAAATTCTGAACCATCCAAAACAGTGACTTCTTAGTTCTGACCTATCTAAAAAGATGGTAATTTAAAAAAAAAAAATATAAAATTTGAAGAACAATTATTAATATGGAGATTATGTTGAGCGGTTCGGATTGACTATTTGAAACTTGAAAATGAAGATAAAAATGTGAGACACGATTGAGGAATGAAAGATATGAAGCATTTGAACCCTACTCGTATTTTTATCATTGAATTTTAGATAATTGTAACAAATATTAAATAATCTTTTGATCAAATGAATATCAACAATCCAATAAATTGATGTATTTGACTTATTTTTGTAAATTAAATAATAGATTAATATTTAATTAAAGGAAGCTGATAACAGTATCTGCAAAATTTCTACACCATAACTACCATAACTACTTGGAGGGACCGCAAAAACTCCAGCACTGAATATTTTTTTTTCTGAAGTACTAATATCTATGCGTGGAAGTATTTATACTTATGCACATAAGTATTTATACCAATGAGGTGAACAACTTTTACGTAAATAATTGTCTCCCTAACCAAATCTCCTAAACGTACCCGCGCCATTAATACCTGTGGGGGACCATACATGTTTTTAGAGTGAGTTTTTTTTTTCTCTGTTCAATCTCGTCCATATTTCTGACGATATGTGAGAAATTTTGCGAATCTACCACGAACATCTTCTACGCAATTTTCTATTTCAAATGAGATCCATGATGACGTACTTTCGGGCTCGTCGTCACGCAAGTATTTATACCTCATCGTGCAAGTATTTATACATATGTCACTGGATGACGTCTGAAAGTATTAATATCAAGTATTGCAGGTATTTATACCTATGCACTGAAGTATTTATATTTATGAGGTCAACTATTTTTGTTAGAGGAAGGTTGACGTGGGGACGATTGAAGGACTAGAAAAGAGATGATCATAACAAGTTACGCATCAAAGTATAATATCTGCTTTTTTTAAGTATTAATATATTATCTTTTAAGTATGAGGAGGGTTCAAATGCACCATAATTTTTGTGCTCCAATATGCTCCACATCTTTTATCTCTATTTTGAAAGTCCGAACAGTCGATCCGAACCGTTCAACATGATCTTCATAATAAAATATGTTTGGAGACCAAATTTTATATTTTTTATATTTTTTTTACTTTTTTTTAGATAGGTACAATATCACTTTATTGGATGGTCCAGAATCTCCTTAAAAAGGTGATTTTGTACCTATCTAAAAAAATAGTAAAAAAATTCTAAAAAATATAAAATTTGGTATCCAAGCATATTTTATTATGAAGATCATGTTGAGCGGTTCAGATCGACTGTTCGGACTTTGAAAATGGAGATAAAGGATGTGGAGCATATTGGAGCACAAAAATAATGGTGCATTTGAACCCTCCTCTTTAAGTATTTATATCTATGAAGATTGAAGCGGAAACGAGTGGAGGGAATTGAAAAAAAAAAGACCATATAATTAGTGTGGACCATATTACATCATTCCTCTAATATTGTTGCGAAAATTTTGAATGTACTAAAATGCGGAGACTAATAATTATCCTTAATTAAAATTTGTGTTCGTTAATAAAGTCGTTTGTTTACAATACCCTTTAAAAGATTGCGTGCATGAGTGTGCATCACAAATAATAGCTGATATTTTTTATATATTTGTCCTTGAATTTCGCAATTCATAGCCAAAAGAAAGTAGACGAGAATTCACTCAAGAGGTATATTTACATATTTGTCCTTCTTCTCCTCTGTCTTGGTTGGACGTGAAGAAAATTGTGGGACCTCTGACCATGTAAACATATTTTTCTCCTCCTTTCCGATCAGTTTTTCAAATAATTTCATGGACCTTTTCAAATAAATATCAAATGAATTCTTATAATTTGTTAGTGATGTATCCTAATCAACAATGTTTAATTCTAAACTAATTAATCCTATTCATTTTTTTTTATTAAATTGAATTCTTATCTGATATTAACACTGATCGAGTGCAAATTTTACAGAGAGATTTAGTATCTCTTTGGCATGAGTTTCAACATTTTTGCTTCCATTCAATCTATACTGAATTTATCTCTGCACACAGAAAGAGAAATAAAGTTCTACAAAATCTTGTATTTGACAAATGAAGTAGTAGTGATTTGAGTACTTTAAGGTAGTTTAAGTCACTAAATAAATGTGCTTTAAAGTGTCTTAATGTGAAATAAAATTAAAGTACTTTTTAGGAGTAGAACAAGGGTGTTCTTAAGCTCACCAAGTTATTTGGTCAGTTTAATTTCTAAATTTATCGGATTGACTTGAATTCAAACGACCAATTAAAACTGTTGGAATCGATCTACTTCACGAGTGTTGCGTTTACATGTCAAGTTTATGAATTTTCAAATTAATTTAGTATAAAATCAAAGAGTCGGTTTCAACGATGTAAACACATCACTTCACTTGTGAAGTAAGTCGGTTTCAATAATTTAGATTCACATGTAAAGTCATTTTGATAGGTTTAAAGTTAAGTTCACCAAAGACACAATATATGCAAATAATTTGATTTTTTTCAGTAATACGTAATTTACTAATTTATACCTCTTCTCTTATTAAGCATGTAGATGTCCTGATCCGCCAATGATTGTGATTAAAAGATGAAATTTCAGATTAAATATCAGCCCTCCGATCAAATAGTTTGACTTTTTTAAATTCATGCATCTTTTTTATTTTTTTTACATATAAAAATCTAAATTTATTTAGACGCATACTCGTTGACGCCTCTCTGGTGCTCTCTATCTCACAAAATCTACGCTTCCTCATCTTTCTCCAATTTTTCTAAAACTTTCCTAAACCCCCTTATTTATTTGATGTTTAGATACTCAATTTTAAAATTGGTCATGATTTATTTCAATTTTTTAAATATCATTTAAAAAAAATGGATTGATAGATAATTGGTTGGTCATGCCTTCATTTCTTTCCAATCGATTTTAATATCATTCATAGATATTGGGAAGCTGATATGAGTACCCGCACTGTACCCGCACTTAAACTGCCATAACTGTTTGTGGAGACCGCAACCGTTCCAAAACTGTAATTTTGTTTTACAAATATTAATAGTAACATTGTGAAGTATATAGTTCAAACAAGACAAGTATTTATATCTATACAATGAACTACATATATGATATAAGAATTTTCCTTAAATAACCGTATCCGCATATTTTTTTTAAAAATCCTCGCATCGTACCCGCATTAGGGGACCACGCAACCATTCCAAAAAATGTATTTTATTTTACAAATATTAATAGTAACATTGTGAAGTATATAGCTCAAACAAGATAAGTTTTATATCTATACAATGAACTACATATATGATATATAAATTTTCCTTAAATAACCGTATCCGCACCTTTTCTTGAAAAATCCTCGTGTAGTACCCGCATTAGGGGACCACTCAAATATTTTTTACATGTGACACTAGATGACGTCTGAAAGTATTAATATCAAGTACTGCAAGTATTTATACCTCTGTACTAAAGTATTTTAACCTATGTGGTTAACTATTTTTGTTAGAGAAAGGTTGATACGGTGATGATTGAATAAGGTTGATGTGGTGATACGGGGTCTCCACTACTTCATTAGAGGAAGGTTGACGCGGATCATAGAGGAAGAGTGTTGCTGAAATTTTAGAATAATAATTAGTGGGGAACATATAATATCTTTTTAGAATAGTAATTAGTGGGAACCACAGTACATTAGTCCTCTAAGTGCAGGTACTGTAGCGCGGGTACTAAAATAATTATTCTAGATATTGTTAAATATTTTTTTTTATTTTTTTTATAAAATATATCATTTTATATGAAAAAATTCTCTATGTCCCGCAACGCACGTACAATACTAATATTTAATTAGTATCTAATATTAATATTTTAAAGTAATTTAATAGTGAATACTTCATTTAATCTTTATTTTGTCAAAAAAACAGAATACCAATTCAACCGCTACGTGGGCAAAATTCTCCAGACATGCCAAAACTTCCCCAAACTTGGGAGTGATGAGAAAACCGCCATTTCAATTCCCTGCCGACTTACCTCTTTCGAACAAAACATCAAACCACACGCTTCAATTTCTTGGTCTTTGCCCCTTGGTCATTGTTGTGATATTTATTTATTTATTCTCTTTAAGGACAACTTCCCTTTTTTAAAAGGGAATAAAAATATGAGGATCTGGAGCATAGACTTTCTTTCTCCTTGCAGTTTGCATCCAATCACCCCCCCTATTCTCTGTTAATGGAGCACGGCAACCATGGAGGCATGAGAGATCATAGCAATTTCAGCGACTTCGAGCAAGTTCCGTTCATGGAGCTACTGTACAGTCCGCCTTCTGTGGATGACGTGGAGCATCATCATAATTCAGTTGGCTCTTCTTGGGGACCTCCTGTAAGTCCAGTTACATATAATGTTTTTTGAAGGTCAGTGAGAAGGCTCACCAACTGTTTCATGGATAAAAGAAAAGTTTTGTACAACGCCTCTCTCTATTCATCCTGTAATTTAACCTAATCTAATCTATTATTCTTAGAACAAGAGGTCTTAGCATTGAGAAGTTTGTTTCTTTATACCTTGTTAGGAACTTTGGATTTAATCTTCCATATTATTATCGTTGCTAGCTGTTAGCTGCACCTTACTAATACATGTTGTGGGCTCATTTGTTGTTGTTGTTGGTGGTGGTGGTAATGGTGATGCTGCTGTTGCTGTTGCTATTGTTGTAGTTTAATTGTTTAAAATTAAAAATAAAATGAAGATAAGAGATCATCTAAGTTTACTGCTTGAAGAATAGAAGAGAGGGGTCGTCCGGTTTCTATTTCTTGAACCCTTTTTTTCATATGATTACTTTGAAACTAAAATAAAAGTATCTTATGAAGCATGTGAATTTATCATACCTTGTTTCTTCCTGAGAACAATGAGATTCTTTTGCTTTTCAGCATTCTTTTATCTGTTTTCATTCGACTAAATTTTGACTTCTCAATTTGTTCAATGATCCATTGCAGGCCAGTAACTATAACTTCTCTCACCAAAAATCCTCTCTTAATCAATTCATATCTCCAATTCCAATTCCAAGTTCCTATGCAGCCTGTAATTACGCCCCGCTAAACCATCTGTCTTCGATCCCACCCCCAGATCAAAACCAATTCAATTTTGAGGCCAAATTAAATTTATCCCCAGTTGAAAACCTCACCGTTGAAAAACCAGCAGACGATGGATACAACTGGCGCAAGTACGGCCAAAAACAACTAAAAGATGGTAAGTATCCAAAAAGTTACTTCAAGTGTACCAGTCCAAGTTGCCCCGTAAAAAAGACAATTGAACGCTCGTCTGAGGGGAATATAACGGATATTACTTATCAAGGCCAGCACAACCACAGTGCAGTGCGTCAAATTGAAAGCTGTGAGGATGGAGAAGAAATTGTTGTTAGCAAATCTGATCAAGAGAGGATGTCAGGTTCAGTTGACAGTGATGGATTGGGTAACAGCGAAGTGATCATAGACAGTGCTGATAGTGAGATAGACAAACATTCTAAGGTAAAACTATGTTGTTTCAGAATTGTATTTATATTTATTTCATTCTACAAAGATCTCCAGGAGGCATTCTTAATCATGTCAACATTTATATATATATATATATTTTTTTTACTAAATTTTTTAAGGATGATAGTAGTGGATCAAGTTCTTCTGGTAGTAAGAAAAAAGAACCAAAGATAATATTTGAGACGCATAGTGAAGTTGATCTTATTGATGATGGTTTTCGCTGGCGCAAATATGGCCAAAAATCTGTCAAAGGGAACACCCATCCTAGGTACAATTATATATTCCCTGTTGTTATCAACTTGTAACTTTCTTTCGTGTTGGTCGAACAAATTATATCTGTTTTATGTATCTTGTAGGAGTTACTACAAATGCACTCATTTGCACTGCAATGTGCGCAAGCAAATCGAGAGAGCCACAAGGGATCCAAAAATAGTATTAACAACATATGAGGGGAAACATACGCATGACCCAGCACCGTCTCCTAGGGCTATCGGTTCTCATGCATGATACGATTCAACCAATAGTTTCACATTATGAGCTAGGCAACCAAGAAAACAACTAATCGCTTGATGAATGATGCTAGAGAACACGCTATGGATCTTCAGCCTAAACAAGAAGCCTTTTTTTTTTACTTAGTCACTTTTTTGGCTGATAATTGGTGAACTACTCATTTCAACTGATAATTGGTTGGACTGCTCATCTTTTCTTTGGTGTGGATTTGATTGGGAAATCTTCAGAAGAGAAGGGAAATATACAAAATAAGAAAAAAAAAAAATAGATAATGAGTGAACTAGACTAGTGAAAAAGAAGTGTTTTTGGAGAGGTTTTTGTAAATAGTGAGGTCTTCATTCTTTTGTCTATTTTTTTTTAATTTCATTTATTTGGTTATAATTTCCCAGAGTGCTAAATTAAAGGTGGTTGTGAGGAACTAGTTAATATTTGTGGGATGGATTTGTTAATATTATTTTCATAGAGAGAGCTCTGCTAATCTACTTTAAAGCTTTTGAAAAATGAATTTGTAAATAATATGGCTGTAAAGATTGGAAATGTTAATTATGTAGACGAATGTGCACAAGTTTGTTTGGTTGGAAGCATTCATTTCAGGTTTACCAAACTACGGAGATGTGAAACCTATTCAGGAATGAACGTTCACCTGCTTACCAAATTAGAATTTTCATAGACAAATTACTAGTCCCGATTCATATATAAGTATATAACATTATTCACATCATTTTAGAGCATACGAACTAGCTTGTACATTTCCATAATTCCATCCACAGTTCTCAGCATTTTTGAAAATAGAAACTGAACATATCCAATGAAGGTAAGGATTTTTATCTGGCTAATGTTGCATGATAAAATTCTAACACAGGAGGTACTCCGTTATAGAGGATGCCCCGTCCCTACGGGATGCTACCTCTGTAGACAGGATATTGTTGAGTCAAAGGACCATATAATGTGGGGTTGCAGCTATGCAAAACTATTCTGGAGAGGTCTAATGGCCCAATACAATTTTGTAGTTGAAGATATCCAACATCTTTAACTAACAACGGGGCAGGATCTACAAAAGAGCCGAAGAATGGAATGCAATGTCATGTGGACGGCGGGTGCTTGGATGCTCTGGAGAGAAAGAAACCGGCGTTTGCTTTTTGCAAAACAAAGACCGGTACCGTACCTAATCGGTGACACCGCCCTTGAGGTGGAGAGTTGGCTGCACAATGGCTGACATTGGGTTCGGATACTATGGCATTTACATTTTAATAATAATCAATCCCGTCAAGTACATAGTGAATTGACGGATTTTGTTTTTCCATTTTTGCTTTCTATTGTAAATACTTTTCTTCTCTTAATATATTTGTTATCGGCGGTCGCCGTTAACCATAAAAAAAAAAACTGAACATATCCACTTCCGTATTTTTGGTTTTGCACCTTAAATCCCACCACATTGGATATAAAAAATAAGGGCATGTTCAGTTATCACGGGATGAGATTTGATGGAAATGAGAACCCACTATTGAATTTACGGGAACTCATGAATATGAGTGTATACATGAATATGTTGAAGTGAATGTTCGGTTGTATCATGAAATTAGTTGTGAAAAATTCTATTTTTATTTCTAAAATGCTTGATATTATATAATTATCCTTATTAATAAAAGAATTATTATAATTAAATAACGTTGATTAAAAAGAACAGAACAATACCTATTAATTATTATTTCACAAAATACAAATATTTATTTTTTATAATTAAATAAACTGTATTTAATGAGATGGATGAAAATAATGAAACGATTGAAAATGAGTTTTGAAAAAAATAAATAATTGTAAAGTATAGAAATACTTATTATCAATACTAATTTTCAGAATAATTAACATATAATAAAATTTAGAAAAATAAATAGAAATAGAAAATTATTATGATTTTTTTATAAAGATATTAAAATAATAACAAAAATCATTATGATTTTCGATAACTAAAAATATTCGTTTATGATTAGAAAATTAAATTAAGTAAGAAGATATGATGGTAATAATTTGTAAACAGTTAAAAAACAGAGATTCCCTGGCAAAAATGTTTTTGATATATATGTTTAATAGCAATTGGTACCATCACATAATTAATAGCAATTTGTAAAGTCAATGTACCATCATATAATTAATCAATTGGTAGTTTGTTTTTGTATGAGTTAATTACATTAATATTGTTCAATGGAGAGAGAAACCTAAAGTAATAACATGTGGAAAAAAAATAATGCAGTCTGATTAAATTTTTTTTTTCCCACCAAAAGACAAAGAGATGGGAACAATAGTGAGAATAAATTTCAATCCCATCTAAAAAAAAGAATTGTAACCGAACGGGGTGCAGGAAATAGTTTTTACCGGATTCAAAATCTGAAAAATTCCCATGGAATGATTGCAGCCAAACAGAATCTAAGGACCTGTTCGGCCTCCGACTGGAATTGGAAATGGGCTCAGGATATGAGCCAATTTGAAATGTCTATTATTGTGGACGTGGGAAAAAAAATTCAGTTCATAGAACAGGCCCTAACTTGATCAGTAACCACGCCGAACAGGTCCTAACTAAATTGAATCTGACAAGACCCCAGGCTCTCCAGCCATAAAACCAAATAGTTTCTCATGACTTTGTATTTGATCAGTGACTTGTAATTGGATATGTGAAAAGAAAATCTGGAAAGAAGAGAACTTGAACTCTGCATTGATATTGGACAAACGGGCGAAAAAGTTAGCAAATTAATATTGGACAAGGACTAAAGTCCGATTCATTTTCAAATTAATTCTTACAAAAAGAGCGGGTCTGAGCAATTATTGAACAGCACGTTGAACATTTCATTTCTTGTCCAATAAACAGCCTGTCCAAGGCTCCAAGCAGCCCGTTTGAACGTCTCTAGTTAGTCCTTTAATTTCACTTGTTTGAGTCGCCTCTCACCGATTCGGAAAAAATGGTACGGCGGAGCAGACTCTGTCACATAATGACAGTGTTATGACACAGTACGTGTGTTGACTATGTATCGTGATTATTTTTTGAAAATTTGATACGGCACGTTACATGGAAAATCTATTCATGACACATGGTCACGCGAGTCACGTGTAATTATGACCATTATATCTTAATCAAATGGTGAATATTGAATAAACTAACCTAAATTATGAGAAAAAATAATTAAACACGTTTGGTCACGACACGTTTGGACACGATATAACTCACGTGGCGTGACCATTCGTATGCCGTGACCACCCCTCAACATTTTAGTCATAACACGGTACGAAACCAAAATCACAACGTATTAATCACGACAAGACACGTTTTTTCCACTCTTACACCACTCATCCTAGAGGCGCGCCCCCTTTCTAAGTGCCTCTCTCCGTAATGACCTTGGCGCCGACGCTCTCCCTTGTTCTCTCTGATTCGGTTGAATTACTTATCAATTTTTAAGGAGTCAAACTGGACTTTACTTCCTGACAAAAAAAATTTAGTGTGCTTGATTATTTAGTACGCAGGAGAAGCAAAAAAAAATTAGTGTGCTTGATTATATTCCCCGACAAATCATTGGAATTTTCATTTTATGATGAATATTTGCTAATTATTTTTTTTCTCGATAACATTTCTTTTATATTAAGTTGTTTGAATTTTATTTAAGATTTTTTTTTGCAAAAAAGCAACAAATCTGCAAAAAAAAAAAAATACTTTTAATTGATGTTGGGTATCCTAGGAAGGGCGAAATCAACATTGAGAACATGTGATAGGTCCATATGCCAATGACCCTTAAAAAGCCCAGGCCTGATCCAATAAAACACCCTTAGATTCAGGTCCACAAGAAACCGGTCCAAAATAAAACAGAATAGAACCTTCAATACAAGCTACGACCTAGGAGACACCTCGAGATTCGGACCCTCTCCCAGGGCCAGCCCGAGGCAAAAAGGCAGCTCAGGCCTCGGACCCCCTCCCGGGGCCAGCCCGAGGAAGAAAGGCAGCCCAGAACTCGGACCCCCTCCCGGGGCCAGCCCGAGGCCAAAAAGGTAGTCCGGGACTCAGACCCCCTTCCGGGGCCAACCCGAGGCCAAAAAGGTAGTCCGGGACTCAGACCCCCTTCCGGGGCCAACCCGAGACCAAACACAGGCCGGGACTCGGACCCCCTCCCGGGGCCAGCCCGAGACCAACACAGGCCGAGACTCGGACCCCCTCCCGGGGCCAGCCCAAGACCAAAAGACGACCCGGGACTCGGACCCCCTCCCAGGGCCAGCCCGAGACCAAAGATATCCCGGGACTCGGACCCCCTCCAGGGGCCAGCCCGAGGCCAAGGACAGGCCGGGATTCAGACCCTCTCCTAGGGCCAACCCGGGACCAAACAAAACAAGGCTCAAAGCCTAAAATGCCGAAGCAGCCGAAGGTCGGCGTACGGCCTCGCGGTCCGGCTTAAAAACGAATTATGCGAACGCTACCGCCTATTATGCGGACGCCCTCAACCATTATGCGGGCCATCGCCATTAATGATGACAAGACCCCGCTACAATAGGGCGCCCCCTATTTAAGGTAGATAATTTCCCAGAAAAATGGACCTCATTTATTGACAAACTGAAGAGGTATTAAAAAGAGTTAGAGCGTTAATACCCCTCCAACACCCGCGTGTCCACCGTCTCGGCCCGTTTCACTCGAATCGGGACGAGCTGCGCCTTCAGCACCCAGCTCCAACACGGCCTACCCCCCTGGGACAGGTTGCACCCGTAGCTTACTGGACCGAGTCCAAGTACGGCCCGGCCCTCCTGGGAAGTGACGTATCAACATGATAGGGTGAAATTTCAAGATGTGACATAATTTTCTAATTATTTTGAAAATAAAGAATATTTCTACAATTTTTTTAGCGAAGGTATACTCGCACAAGCAAAAACAGTATTATGTCTTTTGTTGAGTATACACACAGGAATCCATATCCTCGACGGTACCGTAAAAGATTCCCTTTTACAATTAGCTATTTACGGTTTGAGATTAACTCTCAGCCGGTTTGGGATTCGGGCTGACTGAGGGGGCAGTATTATTGGGCTTTGAGATTCGTGCCAAGTTAAAAGAACGGTCCAGATCAAGTAATTGTAAAAGATTCCCTTTTACGGTACCGTCGGTGATATGAATTCATACACACAGGGCATGAATTGATTGCAGCCCAATTAAGCATGTGTTTTTTGCACAAGCCAAGGGTTATTGTTTATCTCTGCAAAAGTTTGGTTTATTGATTGCAGCCTAGTTAAGCATGTGTTTTTGCAACAATAATTATAATTTATGATTCTTAAATGCAAGTGCTTTAATATACAGTTTCTCTTAGATCGGGCAGTATTTTGATGTTTGCTTAAGTAGGTTTTAATTACCTTAATCAATTACACAACCTCTCTGGACTTGAATCTGAGGTGGCAATCCTTGATTTAGTTAGAAAATAATATATATAGTAGCTTGGTAGACCTCATTATATTCCCTTTCTTTGTTTTTCTTTCTGTTTTTGTTCTTTTAATTAAGGTTTAGGCCCAGGCTTAACTTTGACAGGGAAATGAAATTATGAGAAAAAAGAAAAAAAAGTGCCAATTGATTCTCAACCAGCATATTTTGATTATTGAAATTTAAACATTTGTTTCTTGTTTTGAATTCTACGTCATCTTAGCTGACAGATGATGTACTATTTATCTTACTATTCATGATTATTAGGCCAATATACTTTATTATTCAATCAAAATGTTTGAGTCTGCAATGTTTATGTTTTATGGTTCAATATAGTTGGACGGGCTTTTCTGAACTGATCTTAAGATGAATGGGCTGAGTCCGAACCGGGCTCAATATTGAACATGAATTGGACGGGTACTCTTCTTAAATCCAGGCCGAGTTTGAACGGACTTTACAGTCTTCATAAATTGAGACGGGCCGAGTTTGGACTCAAACCCGCTCATTAGCAGGCCTACACTAAACCCTAATAACAAGGCTAAAACAGCCAACTCAGTTCCCGCCTTCCTTCCCTCAATCACTCTTCTGCTCAATCCATCTATTCCCGCCTTCCTTCTCTCTCTCTCTCTCCTTCTTCACCCAATCCGGTTCTAAATGGGGAAACAACCGAAAACACCCGAACCCGAGAGAAGAACAACCCGATCCACCGCTTCCATTTCTCCTGCGCCTACCCCATCAAAGCCCTCCGCTCCACCAAAAACCCCGGAGCTCTCCAATTCTCTCCGCCATCTCCTCTCAGGTCTCCCTGGTAGAAAGTCCCAGATCCTAGACCTAATCCGCCTCATTGGACCTTTGAATTCCCCCAGTCTGCCTCTCCTCTTGTACGGCAACGCCTCTACTGGTAAAACCAGCACGGTTCTGAAAGTCCTAGAACATCTGAACCGTCCATTCGTTTACGTCAGCTGTAGATCCTGCCACAACCCGAGAATCCTTTTTGAAACGGTGCTTAGCCAGTTGGGGTCAAGCCACAAACAGTGCAAGAAGATGCCAGATTTTTTGAATTATCTGAGAGAAGCGTTGGCAGAGAGAAATAAAGAGATGGTATTCTTGGTATTTGATAGTATTGAGTCAGTGCGATCATGGGATACTGGATCGAAAGTACTTTCTCTTTTGCTAACTCTGTATGATAAACTTCAAAATGATGGGGCAGGTTTGCTTTATATCAGTCGATCCACACCTGATGCGTATCTGTTGAGATTTGGTTCGTTCCAACCAATTGACTTGTGCTTCCCTGATTACACTTTTGAGGAGATTCATAGTATTCTTATGAGAAATCAGGCCAACCCAAAACTGTATTCTTCATTTTTAAGGTAAAAGGCATGCTATGTTAGCATTTTTAATCAAAGTTTTTGGATTTTCTGCTTGATTTGTTTGCAAATTAAAAACAGTACGTTTCTGTATTTTTTGCACTTAGCATCCAGATTGCTTGGGTTTGCAACTGACACCTAATACTGTCTCAGATAGTTACCATTTACACCCAACTGGTAGATTAGGGTAATGGTAAAAAGTATCCCTTCAATACTGACAATCGCGAACTTAGTTACAATCTCAAATGGAGCTGAAATGGGGCAAACCAGATTTATTGCTGCATTTCAATCTCTATAAACTGGTTATTAAGAGATTTGGTTGAGACAACAACTGGATTTGAGGGCCTTTCAGTACTTTATCCTTGTTTTTGACAGTTGGGTGTTATTTGCGAGTGTCATAAAAAAAATTTGGGTGCTAATTGCAAATTTTGGACGCCACTCATTAAATACAAGAAAAGGAAAGGTGGGAGTTATCTGCTAACATATTAAATTATTGTGTTTAATTTGTAAAAGAAAATTATCTTTTCAAGACACTAATTTGGGCTCTTTTATCATTTTATTTTTTAATTCTTAGTGTCGTTCTAAAACCCTTTACTCGAGTGACCAGACGGATTGATGAGCTGGCATCGGCACTTGATCCCTTGTACAAGAAATATTGCGAACCATTGACTGATTCAACCATCACACCTGATGAGGCCATGAAGAGAAGGTTATTTGATTATGTTCAGCCCCATTTGGTTGCTGCTTTAAATCAGACATTTACAATTCCACCAAGGGCTTTGAAAGATAAGAGTGGTATAAAGAGGCAAGGAAGTGGAATTGGGAATGCAACTGGTTTGAGAGAATTGGATTTTCACATGTCAGTTTCTGCCAAGTATCTCCTTATTTCAGCATTTTTGGCTTCAAGAAATCCAGCAACGCTTGATGCAGCATTATTCGATTCAACTGGGGGATGTGATGGTCGAAAACGCAAGAGAAAGTATGAAATTTTTCTCTTTTTTGTGCTATTTTGCATACTAGCACCTGCCTGAAAAAAAAAAGAGTTAACAAAGGAGAAGTATGTTTTTCCCCCCAATACCTGTGCTATTGACATATACTGTCATCAGACAATTGAGGCATTACTTCTGTTGAACTGTATATCAACTATTTTCATTTGTAACTCATCTGAATTCTTATTGTACAAGTTAATGTGATGTTTGTTCTAAAAATTAACATCCTATGAGGTACAATAGCATACCAAGCTGTTTTCTTACCAGAATAATTTTCTTTTTTTGTTTTCTGTGTTCTAGTAGTTTACAGCTGCCAAATCATTGATATATCATTAAAATCAACAAGAACCTAAAATATTAATATAGGGGTGATAATTAGATTACATTGAGATCTCTCTTAAACTTTTGTAATTGTAAAACAACAAAGTGTTCTAAGATGGTAAAACATGGTCTTCTTTTCTTAATTAGGAGCTCTCAATCATCAATAGATAAGAATAATACAAAGGCCGAAGAGATGCTGACAAAGGGACCCGGTACATTTCCACTGGAGAGGCTCCTAGCCATATTTCAGTGCATAACCTCTGTCTTAGAAGAAGATTCATCTCTGAATGAAGAAAAAGCCCTAGAAAACGGTATCGGGTTGATGTCAGATGTGTTATTGCAACTTTCTACACTGTGCAATTCAAATTTCCTCTGTAAGAGTGGAAATTGTCCCTTAGAGGGGTCAGTGCGATACCGGTCTATGATCGATGAAGATATGGCCTTGAAGGTGAATTTTTTGTAATTATCATATGGTACTTGTCAATGTCTGGTGCTTGCTTATCCTACAAAAAAAAAAGTCTGGTGCTGACATGCACAATACCAGTGAATTACCAATATTATGGATTCCTGTTGCTGGAGTTGACATGCTGAAATGCATGCATTTTACCTTTTTGAATTGCTTTCCAGAATTTTGTTATTGCAAAAGTGTTCCTTTTAGGCTGATTTATTTTTTTTTTATTCAAAAAATGTGGCAGGTTGCAAGGAGTGTCAACTTTCCTTTGTCAAACTATGTTTATAGAAGATAGCCTTTTGATTAATGAAGAGTCAATGTCCTTTCATCTGTACAATGTATTACCCCTTTACACTGCTCCAGAAATTGAATAGAAGGGGAAGGGGATGGTAAGGAAGGGAAGAATTTAAATGAAGTCACTTGTGGACAACAAGTGTATAAAGTGGGAAGGGGAGACTGGTGTAACACTTGGTTTTAACATATATTTTATTTAAATGTGACAATTTTGCCCTTATATGAGTGAGCAGATTATCTTCTTAACTGAATGTAGGAGCCGTGTAATTAAATCGATTTTTCCTTTTGTTTGTTAATTGTGTGACTTTACTTAATTTGGATGCGGGGATAAGCATGTGATGTGTAATGAATATGTCATAGAGTTGGTTTTGTATATCAAGTAGGTAATAATTATAGGGGCTGTATACGAAAATTAATAAGTGAGGCACAGTGTTGTCTCCTGTAATTGAAATCAAGTGAGGCATTCCAAAATGAACTTTTTATCTTACGTGATTTTTTTACATGTAAATAATAATTTCTGAAATTAAGTGGTACCGTATCATATTGGTACATTGGTACCAGCACATTTGCATCATGGGCTGACTCCGTCAATAACACAAAAACTACTCTTTAATAAGAGTGGTACTTAACTGGTACCAGGCTACCAGCCCAATCAACACTGTTTGCAATTCACAGTTTTATTCAGTATTTGAAAACATCAAACTACTGAACTGAAATTGAGTTGGTCATGACAGAAACAGCCTTCATTAAGTGCTCATTACCACCACAGATGCAAACTGCATAAAATTCAGCACCCATTGTCATATGAGATTGCAAACTGAGATTAGGTGTAGTAAATTAGAACTTTCAACCACGTAACTTGAACTGATAAACAAAAAAGAATAATAGTATATGAATTCAACCAATACAGTCGTAAAAACCAAAAATAGCATAATATAAGTTTATTAGAAAACATATTCATTCCAAGTATGCAAGAGTTACAAAAGCATATTCAAGTCAAATAGTTAATGAAAAGAAAACGATAGAAGTTACAGTATCGTCATTAGTAAGTAGTCATTCCTAACTGAAACCTTCATGTTTTGATGCAAAGGGGGGAGATATGACAGACAAAAATACAAATCTTTCAGACACAACCCTTCTTTTTAATGGTTTCATCATGTTCACTATTTTTTTTTAATTTGCAAAGTACATATGTTATAGAGTACTCACGAATGACAAGTACTGAAGTACAACAATTGAAAATTGAGAATTAGAATACACTGAATAAATTGTTTCTAAATAATTTACAAACAATTGCATGAGCATTTCTACTGTAAATTAAAAAAAAGAAGTCTTATTCATACAGCTTCAAAACAAACAAAACAACTGAATATACGCAGAAAAAAATTTGATAAAGAATAGGAAGAGGACCCATTATGTGATCATATCATATGTGGCGATCACGAATGTGTGTGAGATGCATCGACTTTGAAAAATTAGGAGGAAAGGGAGCATTTGCATGATGTCGCAGGGAACACCTTAGGAACAAGAGCCACCTCCTCATCTCCCTTGATGTAAAGGAGGGGGAATCTGGGTCCCGGATCTATCGTTGAAACTATCAAAACCCGTTAACCCGCTTTTTTGAGAAGTTGTTTTCTTTAAAGGCATGTCCATTGCACCACCACTTCCTGAGCTCTCTGCTACAGGAGTAGAAGCCACTTGCAGTTGCAGGGCTGATTCCAGCTTCCATAAAACATCTCCCATTGTTGGTCGGTCGACCCCATAGTCTGCTAAACATTTTTCAGCAGCATCTACAAACTTAACTAGTGAGTCTGGATTAATTGTACCTGCTATATTAGGGTCAATGATTTTTTCCAATTGTCCCTTTCGTTTCCATTGTAGGGCCCACTCAGCTAGATTGACCTGGTCTCTTGGTAAGGCGGGGTTTATCGCTGGTCTAGCGCAAAGAATTTCGAAAAGCACAACCCCAAATGAATACACATCGGATTTGTCTGTCAACTGTTGACGCCGAAAATACTCTGGGTCGAGGTATCCAAAACTGCCTTTCACAGCTGTGCTGACGTGTGTTTGCTCGAGTGAGGGCGCAGTCTTCGATAGACCAAAATCTGACACCTTGGCCACCAAGTTCTCATCCAATAATATATTTGTAGTTTTGATGTCGCGATGGATAATTCCTTGAGCTGCACCGGTGTGTAGGTAGTGGAGACCCTTGGCAGCCCCAATGCAGATCTCAAGCCTCTTGTTCCAGTTGAGCAGTGGCATGCCGGTCTCACCCCCTCCATTACCAACATATAGGTGGTCCCGAACGGTCCCCTTCGACATGTACTCGTACACCAATATCATCTCATTCTTCTCATCACAGCATCCGATAAGTGACACAAGATGTCGGTGCCTAAGCTTTGATAGCAATTCAATTTCTGTCAGAAACTCATGCATACCTTGGTCAGATGAAGAATTTCCTCTTTTTATAGCCAATTTGGTGCCATCCTCTAATTCACCTAGGTACACCTTACCGAAACCGCCTACTCCAATCACCGCCTTTTCATCAAAGTTTTTAGTAGCCTTTTGAATTTCAGAAAATGTGAAGACTCGACTGACTGCATATGTCCCAGACATAAAGATTCCAGAAAACCCGCTTTTACTCTGGGCGGACCCAAACCGGCTTGGGGAGCTCTTGCTGTACCCACTTAAGAAACTAGATGTTGACTGGCTTGCATTAAGTGGCATGAGCCAAGACGAAAAGCTGCTTTTCCTCTCCCATCCTGGCTTTTCGCACCTTCTTCTACAGAACATCATAAACACAAGGGCCATCGCAACAGCTGCCATAGCCAATCCGATGGCAGATATTATCATTTTTGTCTTGCTGTTATTCTTTGGCTTGGCAGCGTAGAACCCATCTAAACTATTAGCTAGGTTACTTATCTTCATCATCTCTAGCCCATTTAGTATTGCGTTTGGGTCTCCGGAACTTGTCGAGGTGGGACCAACTTGCACCAGGATGGTGGAGTTGCTGATACTGGAAGAATCTAGCACGAAGTCTCGGTAGTAGGTAACAGCGAGGCCCATGGTTAGACTGGATAGGTCAAGGCTTGCCACCCCCATAAGACCATTTAGGTACACATTAAAGTAGAGGTTATTTAATGCCTTACTCACAATGTCGCAAAAGTGTAGCCGTATTAGGTATGAGAAGCCTGGCTCTGCTGGTATCTTCCAGGAAATGTTGAATCGTGCATTGGATGTGTTTGATTGCGCCATCTGTTGTGTGGACGAATACACAGTTGGTGGAGCAATCAATGGGCTCGTTGAGCCATCATCTGGGTACTTGATTGTGTTCACCGGGACCCATGCGGCGACGGCCGCTGCAGGGAGAGTCAAAAATGTCGTGTCGGGTTGCCAAAACCGGTATAGCGTGTCATTTGCAGGCGTAATCAAGGGCCCACCCATGTTCAACCGGTACACGACTTGCGAGGCATTGCCCGACAGGTCAATCTGGTTATTTGTGGTGGTTCCTGCTGTGGCGGTGGTGTTTGGTACAAGGTTTGGTGGTGCCGATACGACCTCAATTGCATTCACAAAGGCAACCGAACCTTTTAATGGAGAGAATGTGAGCTTCATGGTGTTGCTTTGGGTTTTGATTAGATATTCTTTAATTACCGGTGACGGTGGTATCACAGGTAACGAAAATCCATGGAGAAGCACAATTGAATCAGCATTGACCGAAAAGGTGGCTGAGGAGAGGTTATAGTTTGAATTTGGTAGAGGGAAAAAATGTAGACGTACCCAATGCCGACCAGGTTGTGCAAAATAGAAACTATAGGTGGATTGGTCTGTAAATACTCGTGCAGATACGTATATGGGTGCGAGGGGCCCGGTTGAGGCGTGAGGTGGGTTGTCAGCTGAGATTTTTATATTGGTCGAGGTAGATAAGTATGAAGCAGTGTCTGGGTCGGAACGAAAGGTACGTCCGTCGTCTAATTGTGTCGCACCCGGTGCACCACAGCTGATCATGTATACATCTCTTGGCTCGAATTTAACACTCGGTGGAGGAATGGCATAGGTTATTGTGGATATATGAAGGAGAAAGAGTGCTAGATAGGAGATATATTGTTTTAAAAAGGAGGAAGTTAACAAACCTCCAGCCATGGTGACCTTTGAGTATTTTTGAAGAGATTATTTGCAGGTAAGAGTTTTACATGGGTTTTTTGTCTCTCTTTTGTTTTGGGTTTCGAAAAGCACTTGAAGTAAAGAGGGAAGATGAAACAAAATGATATTTCTGTTTCTTCTAAGCAGTTTTGGCTTTGTTCCCCAAGTTATAGTTGGTTGCACGTCGACAAAATAAATAAATAGAAGGTGCAAGAATGTCTCTGCCGCTTGACCCTCTTGGCTACTTGTTTTATCAGATTTATCTCAAATTCTCAATTCATATATAATTGAAACCGATATGTGATTACAAAAGATACTGTCCTTGGTACTACCTTGGATAAATAACAAGAATATACACCTTTTTTTTTTTTTTTTTGCATTAATATACACCAGTTCAAACCAGCACATCCGTGGACCCCTTACAGGGGTCGATGACTGATGGACCCGGTCCATGAAGATGAGTGGAATGCATGCAAGGAATAGGCCTGCAGACGTGGCTGTCATGTATTCTGTTTTTCCTTTTTTTTCTTTTTGTTTTCTTCTTTCTTTTATATTCACAACAGAAAACTGACAGCTAGCTTGCTCGGCTCCCGCCAGCAGAGCAAGGAGAGGACACCCACAATGCCTAATTTGTAATTATAATATTGATAATATCACCCAAGGATTTTATTAATTAATCAACTTTGTTGATTTGTAAGTTGACCACGATTTTTATTTTTATTTCTGGACTGGAATTAAATCCTCTGATTTGGCCGTCTTAGATTCTTAAAATGAGAAATTATCACCTACATGTTTGGTCTGTCACTTCCCTTTTTTTTTTTTTTTTCTTATGCTTTATATCGTAACTATCGTATAAGACTAAGGCTTTGATGAATCAATATCCGCTGTCATTGTTGGAAAATTTTGAGGCTATAATGACATCTTCAGGGTTGTTTTGTGTAGGGCTTAGTGTTAATTATGCAGATTTGTTTCGTCAAGTTTGAAGTAATATGTGAAGAAAAGACGAGACATAAATTAACTTTAATTTTTTTAATTTTTTTTCTTAATTGATTTGCTTAATTTAATCATTACATCTCAAATTATATATTACCTTTATTTATTCTTGTATAAGAAATATTCTAGACTCATGACAACTCATACAAAATATTTATATATTTTTACATCATATTCATCTTATTCTTCTGATTATTATTATTCTTATAAATATTTATCCTAGATAATTCTCAAGAATATATTAGACCTAAATATTATACAAACTCTCCAAAATATTCTTTTGAATATTTTGATATACGTTTTTATGTTTCAAAATATTTCCTAACAACCTTTGAAATCTTAAATCCTGGCCTAATAAAATAAAATCTTACATCAATATAATTGCTCCTTTCATACTCCGCTTCATCGTGAAAAATCACCTTCATCTTGTCTGGTGCAGGATTCACTTTTTCATGTTAAAGTTTGTGCGGAGTAAATTCTTTAAATTTACACGGAGATTACACGAGAGAAGGAGAAAAGTTACAAATAGGAACGGAAATTAAAGGATGATTAAAAAAGTGACCAACACTTTTTTCCACTAGTACTTAAAAATCGGATTAATTAATTTTCTTTTCTTACAACCTTTTTATTTACTGTTTTTGCTATTCTCCGTTTTTGTAGAGCACATGAAATAGGACCTGCTTTTCAGATAAAAAAAAAAAATGCTCCAGAAGCGGAGGCAATAAGTAGTTCAGAACACAGATTAGGCCCATTTTAACTTTCTCCTCTGAGCAAATAAGGTACAGATTCAGCCCATTGTATTGTTTCCACACTTTTGATCTTTCAAAACCTCTAGGCTCGGTCTCGCAATCCCCACTAAGCCCAGAGCTTCGCATAGACTATAGAGAGGTTCGCCTCGGATCCATATCCTCCCCTGTACCGTAAAAGATTTCCTTCACTTTACGGTTTGAGATTAACTTCCAGCCGGTTTGGGATTCGGGCTGACAGAGGGGGCAGTACTATTGGGCTTTGAGATTCGTGCCAAGTTAAAAAGAACAGCCCCGATCAAGTAATTGTAAAAGATTCACTATTAAGATACCGGGGGTGATGTGAATTTGGTTCGCCTCCGCTAGTACTAGTGCTGCTACATCTGTGATGGCGCGAGGTGGCGAGGAGAGCAGCTTGGGTCTGATGAGTTTCGGGACCGTCCGATCTACTTTAAGATTTGTGCACAGAAATTTTAAAGCTTGATGCGAAAGTTGTGGGCGCGAGTTTTAAAGCAAATTGGACAGTCATCGAATCCATTGAACTCACTTTGAGTCCGATGAGCATCGGACCCAAGCTGCTCTCGGCGGCAAGGGCCAAGATGTGGGGCGACTATTTATTTATGTTAACGAAACACATTAATATGAATCGTATTTGATAATATAAAAATATGGATAAAGAATAATTTTCATCAACATATCAAATAAGAGAACGGCTAAGAAAAAAAAGTTGTTAGCTCGGTAAATAAAGATATGGATAAAAGTTATCAATTTTGTATTTGATAATATATTTATTTATTAAAATTTTGACAAGTTATCAATTTATTTAATCATTATTAATTATTTGTTCATTATTTATTGATATTATCAGGTACGGAGTAAACATGTAAAGCTAATTTTTAACAGTTAAAGGTACTATTAGGGGCGGACTCAAATTATGTTAGGAGTGGGCAACTGTTCTATTTTGAATTTTTAAAAACAACTTTTAGAATTGAATTTTGAGCTCTTGCTCCATTCTGCAAAATTAATTGTCCTACATTTTTAAGAGCATGATTTGAAAATCGATTGATTACGAGTTGACTTGGTCAATTCAGATCGGAATCGGTCGATGTAGGTCCGATTTTTATCCAAGATATATGTCTGAGCGAAATTCATGTGAAAACTCGACAGAATCAGTCCTAAATTGTATAATCGGTTGAATTTTGTATGAAAATCTATGATTCAAGGAGCGATTCATAACTGTAAACATAATGAAATAATAAAACGGGGAGACGAATTCGACTTGTGATATTAAAGCTGGAAAAAGTGATTCAATGAAATGGGACTTAACAGAACCTTTTCTTATTTAATATGTACATTTCCTTAAATTTTAATATATACGTTTCAATTAAAAGTTTGAATTTACTTTTTATTTATTTAATTAAAGCATTTTGTAATTCACTATTTTCCAAACATGATTTTACTAAAAGACAGTATTTTTTTCATAACTTTGTAATGTTATTTAACAAATTAATTTTATTAAAAAAATATCTTATTCTTTGAATACAAAACAAATATTGTTAAAAGAAATCTGAATTTCCAATTTGATTCAGCAGACTCTTACTTATTTGTCTGATTCCATGATCAACTTGTTAATTTCGCTTACGGTTTCAAAATTTGAACTCTGGTTGAGAGCCCACAATTTTTAGCAACCCACAACTCAATTTTTTTTTGTTAAGCGGGTCTTGTGTGCAGACGATAGCATTCGCGTGGATTGTAAATAAATTTCATTGAGTTCACTACTTCGCTCTGCTTTCGCTCTGTATTTTTCTATTTTGTTGAAAAACCGTATCACTGAGTTCGTTACTGATACGTCGACACAGAGAAAAAAGAAAAAACAAAAACACTTTGATTCATAGAGAAAATAAAAACAGCAAGCGACTGTTCTTTTGACCTCCACTGCTCGGTTGCTCCTCCGTTACTCGGAGAAATGAAAAAAGAAACAGTGGGCATCTCCTCCACTAATCGTTGCTCGCCTCTGCTAATGAGTTTGAACCCGATTAATTATTTTCTTGTTCTATCCTAACATAAATTCTAGATCTGCCTCTCTGATATGATACACTCAAAGCTAAATTTATACAAATACGGGAACCAAAAAATATCTCCATTAATTCTATTGGCGTTGTATACACTTACGTATGTTATTTTCAAAACAAACTATATTGATCTAAAATTTCAAATCCACAGTTAAAAATTGCAAGAATAGTTCAATTTAGTAGTCACTGCCAAGCATTAAAAAAAATTGTAATGATAGAAATTGCTGTTTTATTTTAAAAAAAAAAATCATCTATGCTGTTACGATAACACGTAGATGTTTTAAATAAAAAAAATCATGATAAGTAAACTTTATACTGCTGTATGTTTCGAGGCAAACGTGAATCGGATTAATGGACATATATTTATCTAATTAACAAGTTTGTATGACCGTTTATATTAAATTTGTTGATCTAAAATAATAATTTCGTTGTCCAGATAAAGTTTGCTCACAGCTCGCCAATATCAAATGCTTATAATACGAGCAAAAGATTATTCTGCAAATATAAACCCTAACTTTTGTTAAATTTCTACTGCATGTAAAAGAAAATAACCAACTACTGAGAATATTAATTAACCGTTAATTTATTATTAAATATGAATTTATAAAAAAGAAACCGAAATAATCAGATACTAAAAGTGTCAGTAATTGGCACTGATGAATAACAATTAAGGGTGAAAACGGAGCAAATGGTGATTAAATCATATCCACATCTCTTTTTAATTTTTCGAATACAAATACGGATGCGGATTGAATCGGATATTTATTAAAATAATATTAAAAATATCAAAATTCATAATATTTATCTAATTTTAATGGTAAATAACAATATTTTTTCATAATATATATTAAAATATATGATATATATCTACTATTCGGATACGGATAATTGAAACGTAAAATCATACTATCAGTATCCATATCCACACAGATGAATATTCGGATATCGGATATCCAAATCTAATTTTTCGGATCAAATACGGACCGTTTTCACCCTAATAACAATCCGTCAATTTTAATGAAAGCAACATAATGAAGGGGTTTATTCAAAAGAATAGACAACTGAGGTTACCCTATCTGGAAGGACATGCACGCTCGGAGAGACTTGAGATAATAAACTAACAACTACAATTTATAGGATTGAGACTTTTGATTCCTTCTTGGTCGGTTTGTGTTTGGTGAGCCCGTGACACTAGAAAATTATGGAAGTCTCTTCTCATCGTGTTTCCCTAAAGATTTTTGGTAGTTAAAAATCTTCCATCGTATCTTCCAAGGAATAATAGGCATTGTTTTTTCAAGGACAACATTTTATTAGTTCTAGTTGATGATTATTAGTTTGATCATTGACTGTTTAAACTAGACTAGACTATGATTTTTTCTTCCCCTAATGACCTAATCCGAACCTCAAATGTGGATTTTTTATGGTGCTTGTCTTATTTCCTGGATTTTGGTCTATTCTTCGCATATTTTTCCAAAAAGAATAATAAAAAATTGCGGAATAAATATCGAAAGAAGATGGCTGCATCTAGAGTGGAAAAAACGTGCCGTGCCGTGCCGTGACGTGACTAATACGCCGTGACTTTGGTCTCGTGCCGTGCCGTGCCGTGACCAAGTTAATTTTTCACGTGCCGTGCCGTGACTAAAATATCAAGAGGTGGTCACAGCACGCGAATGGTCACGCCGTGCCTAAACGTACCGTGACCATACGTGACTTGCGTGACTCGCGTGACCATTTAATCATAATTTAAGTTAGTTTATTCAAGATTCACCATTAAATCAATATCTAATGATCCTAATTACACGTGACTCGCATGACTACGTGTCGTGCCGTGTCGTGACTAAATCTTTCACGTGCCGTGCCAAAGTTTCAAAATATGAGCACGGCACGCAAATAGTCGCGGCACGGGACACGCGAATCACGGCACGTAACTGACACGGGTGCCGTGCCGTTCCGTGACGGAGCCGGCTCCGCCGTGCCATTTTTTCCACTCTAGCTGCATCACACCATAACACATTACATTAATTCCAGTGTTATTATATGCTTAATTATTCTTTATTCTTTAATTTATTGTTCGTAAAACTATTAGAATCCTACCTTTTAATGAACAATCGACGCATGATTTAATAATACCATGTTTGCAACGATAATTTATCTTCAAATCTCGATACAGATCAACGATAAAGATGGCCATTTTACCATGGATAATCTGATTGTAAATGTCTTATATAGGCTCGAAAATTAATAAATTATAAGATAGCCATTATGTGTCTAATTTTGAATTCCCATTTGAATGCGTCACAAATTTATAATCGAAATTTTTATTAATATCTAAAAAAAATTCAAAATTTCAAAATTTGCACCCATTTTCAACTTATTTTCATATTTGTCAAAATACCGGAGAATTATTTTCCGAATTCAGAGGATCTTTTTCCAGAAAATTATTTTCCGAATTTGGTCAGTTTTCAAAATGTTTGCAAAACATTTCAAATTTTGTTTATATTAATAAAAATTTCGGAATTTATAATTTAAGGTAATTATGATTGGATACATATTTGACGAGAATGAAAATCATTACACAGGCGCTACAGAGTTATCTGAGAACTTTGGAGTTTTCATCAAGTTATCTAGAACATTTCTCTCCCTCTGTATCCGTTCCTTTCTCCAAAGTTCAACCCAAGGCCGACGCGAATTCGTATCCTCTGCATTAACTCAAAAGAGAATCTTTTGAGTTAATGCATCTGGACCATCCGATCCACTTTAAGATCCGTGCAAATTAGATCCGCACTAATATTAAAAGACCTCTCTGTTAAAATCAGACAGCTGGATTTGCTCCGTTTAATATCATACGGCCAAGATGCATTAACTCAAAAGATTCCCTTTTGAGTTAATGCAGAGGATACGTGTTCAGGGCGACGCTCCTTTTATTTTCAATAGAGGAATTTATGTTTATTTCAACGAAGGTCAAATATTAAATTGGGAAGAGGAAGTATCCATTCCGAACTGGTACACTTTGGCTCTGGAAACTGGATAAAGAGACAAACTCAGAAATTAATTAAAGGAAGCAAAGCGATGAGGTAATCTACAGTTAATCCGCATAAGACAACTCTGGCACGGTTTTGCCTCTGGTGGGCTCGTTTGGCGGTTTTTTGACCGGAGTCGCGCCTAACCCTATGTAAGCGGTTTTTAACCCGCCATGACAATAGAACCCGAGACGAGGAGAGAGAAGACCCTGACTGGAAAGCTGGACCCATTATGACTCATTAAATACGGTCCGTGTAGTGGTTTGACACTACCCGTTAGGGGCTGCCCGAACCCGGTCCGCCCGTGCCCGGTGCCCGGGGTACCCGTACCCGTGCCCGGGTATACCCGGGTAAACGGGTACACGGGTACGGGCTTGAAATGGGCAGGGTGGCCTGTTTTGGTGCCAAACCCGGGTGTACCCGTACCCGGCAGACCCGTGCCCGCTGCCCGTCTGCCCGCACCCGCCACGGGTGTACCCGCACCCGTTTACCCGTGTACTGTAGCACCCGTTTACCCGTGTACTGTAGCACCCGAACCCGAACCCCTTTATTTCAAACTTTCTTCCCCCCGGTTCTACAGTAATTTTAACAGATCAGTTTTGGCTACACGCAGCGCACGGAGTACAGAAATTTGACAACGCTGCATATGATTAGTGCTCTGCATGAAGCTAAAACTGCTCTGTTTTTTATTTTTATTTTTTTTTTTAAATTCGGCAGAGGCTGAAGCTGAAATTCGGCAGAGGCTGAAATGGTTTTTTTTTTCTTTTATTTAATTTAATTTAGATTTAAATTAGATTTGGATTCAATTTAAATTTAATTTAGATTTACATTTATATTGAATTTAGATTTAATTTAATTTGCATTTAAATTTAGATTTGAATTTAGATTTAGATTATCAATTTAAATGAACGTTTACAAAATATATTATCAATTTAAATGTAAACTACAAATTTCGAGATATAAATAAATTATGAAACTATATAATTAGAATGCCGACATTTTTATTAATATCCAAAGTTTAATACAAATTATTAATTATGTTGAATATTAATATCCAAAGTTTATTAATATCCAAAGTTATATTAATCAAGTCCTGCGCATGCTTCACAAAAAAGGGCATAACTTTTGATCCGTCCGTCGGATCGGGCTGAAATTTTGACATGAGCTCCACAGTCCCTGTACCAAGCTATTCCTTTCGGGACCGATCCGACCGTCGGATTCGTCAAAAAACTAAGGGAAGAGCCTCAAAACTTGAGTTGAAGTTTCTGATTAAGATTTTCATGTCTATCATTCAATCCAAGTAGCTCAGTAAATTAGTTACATAATGAACTTGCAGATTACCAATTTTTACTATTTTTTGAATTTTTTTACTATTTTTTATGATTCATGAAAGATGGCACAAAATCGGTCTACTTTAGCGTAATTTTGCGTAGTTTAGTGTTTTTTTTACCGTATTTCAGCATAATTAGCGAGGTTATTGTAATTTAACGTAATTTAGTATAATTGAACATAATTTATTGTAATATAGTGTAATTCAACATAATTTCAAGTAATCTAGCGTATTTTAGTATAAAATTACTCCTGTAAAGAAATAAATAATTAGACTTGTACTTAGCCGAATAAATATACAAATTTTCGCACAAATAATTTTTATATATGAGTTACAAATTTTATTTATTTAGGAATTATAAAGATGTGTTTAGTTTCAAATTCTCATTCTCATTCTAATTTGAAACTATTATTTATTTAGCGTATTTGTTCTTATGTCTAGCGTATTTGTTCTTATGTCTGGTTTAGTTTCAAATTTTTAAACTCTCATTCTAATTTATAGCCGAACTATTATTTGTAACTCATATATACAATTTATATATGATGTGTCGGAATAATAGTTGGAATCGTATTATTTATAAACTATTATTTATATACAAATTATAGCGTATTATTTCAAATAATAGCCGAACTATTATTTGTTTATAACTCTCATTCTTATGTCAGAATCGTATTATTTATAAACTATTATATATATATACAATTTTTATAGCCGAACTATTATTTGTAACTCATATATAAAAATTAGAATGAGAGTTTGAAAATAAAATAAAATTACTCGTGTAAAGAAATAATATTTCGTACGACACGTAATAATATTCGTACGACACGGTAAAAAAAATCAGAAAACAAATCAGAAAACAGCAAAAAAAAAAAAAAAAAAAATTTCTACCCGTGCCCGTCCTGCCCGTGCCCGCTGTACCCTTGCCCGTTGTACCCGTCTACCCGCAACGGGCACGGGTTTGAGACGGGCAGGGCGGAGTTTTTCAAAAAAAAACCCGCCTACCCGTGCCCGTTGTACCCGCCTACCCGTTGTACCCGTACCCGTCCTGCCCGCTGCCCGGGACGGGTACGGGTCTGCCCTGCCCGAGGTACCCGTTAGCAGATGTCTAGGTCCGTGCCCGGTGGTTCTGTTGTTTGTATCAGTGTTGTAAAAAACAAACCCGTTTAATTGTTAACGGTGGTCAAACTATTACGAATACACTAATCGAAGATCTATTAACAAAATTTTACGATTAATCAGCCAATTATTTTGTTTATTCCCGTTTATTCATCCGTTTATTCCCGTTTATTCTCATCTAGTCCAGTGAATATTTATTTTCACATTTTTTTTTTTTCTATGACTGTGTGTGATAATAAGTTTTATAAATTATCTATTGTAGTTTTATTTGTACTTGGATATACATCCAATATTTTTTATATATGGTTTTTCTTCTTATTTATTTTGAAATTGATTAATTCTTTATATAGCATATGTTTTTATTACTTACTGATGTAATTTTTTTAATTAGTATGACATGTTCATATATGAAATTAAGTTGTTATCATAAATTAAATTTAGTGATTTTATGTTGGAATGTTTCATTTCTTTCAATTAATATATTATTAGTATTTGAAAAAGCTTAATTTTCAAATCTATTTTTGCATTAAATAATGTGTTACTTACAAATATAAAATGTGTATGTGTTGTTAAGAAGAAATAAGTGTAGTGTCATGTTATAATAATAAAACTAAATTAAATTAATTTTATTTGATAAGTTTGATGAGTTAAATAAATTATTTTTACAACACTGGTTTGTCTGAAATTTTTATTTATAACATTTCTGAAAAATAAATAAACCAAATAACCACCGTTTCTGGGCATTTCCAAATCTAACACGGCTGCACTTTACCGATGCGGATCCATTTCAGGGACACTGCAGAATACCGGTGCGGACCCTGAAATGGGTCCACACTATGCCGGTGCGGACACCGGTCCGCAATATGCCGGTGCAGACCCTGTTTATTTTTTTTAGAAGTTTAATTAGGAAGTTGTGTAATTACTTCTGTTTCAAATGTCGTTTAATCTGAAATTATTGTTCGTTTGTTTGATCAAATGTAAACAAACATTACAATAGAACAAGGAGCCATATAAAGAAGCATACAATAGAACAATACTAATGTTATCGTAAATTACAAATACGTCTAATTAACCGAAAATAAACAACACTTTTACGAATACAATTAAAAATAGATAAATATCCCATCTATTGATAAACTCTCAACCTCGTACAGCTCGAGCAGCTCTATTTTGTCTTTCCTGTGTATCTCGGCTGACTTGTTGTCCTCTTCTCTTATTATTTAGAACGTCCATCCACATCGAAATTCGATTGTGCCGTCTTCTGCCCAAAGAAATATTTTTATCCTCTGAAATAAGGACCGGGCCATCGTGTTGAGGCAATTCCGACTTATTTTCATGCACACGCCCATTCAGCGTTCCGTGTTGATCAGTGTATGGATGTGGTAGTAGTGACTTACAAAGATGCTAGGGTCGATGCCTCGGAGACGACACACGGATAGAACATGGGAGCACGATATTCTGTCCAATTGAGGCTTCTGGCATGTGCAAGTTACCGTGTGATCATCCCTAATTATCACCGTGTATTTGAAATTAGCCTTGGTAAACCGGCCAGAATCGTTAGGTATGAAAGCGTGAACTCTCTCTTGTGTGGAGGTTACCTCGAACTCGTTGTTGTTGCCAAATCCCCCCAGCGTCTTCATTTTATCGGACCTCTCGAACCGTTTGTTAATCAGCTACGAAAAATTAAAAAATAACGAAGAAGTCAGATTTTTTTAACAAAGTTCATTAACATTATGAAGAAAGAAATACAAAGAAAAGTACATGATGCACACGACACGAGAATTGTTGACCTTTACTGGCTTCAAATTCTGCTTTGGCCCTCATTTGCGCAAATCATGTGAGACATTTGTAAAATGTGTCTTCAATTATTGCTGCCACCAGTAACTTACGAGATGACCTATAAAACAATCAAATTAATTTCGTAAGAGCCGAAATCAACTAAATTAAATAAAGTTAAAACAATCAAATTAGTTACCTTTATACCGGCCTGACAGAAAACATGCACCAACGGTGATGACCGGTCTGATATGTTGAAAATCAGCTATGCACGATCCAAATACCTAAGCTGCCCTATGAAAATACTTGTATGGTCTAGGTTTACCGGTAGGAAATGAGGTCACCTCAAACAATGTTTCTGTCAATAAATTAAAAAAAATAAGTTCAATTGTTGATTAACAATCAAATGACGTAAAAAATAAAGGAACAATATAGTACCTGGGTTGCTTCTTTCGATTGCCTCCAACAATGAAACTATAAGAGCGTACTAAAACAATGATGAAAAATGAATACATAAAACAATTTAAAAAATAACTTATAAAATGTTCATTGTTTTGATCGCTTGACCATGTACTAAATGAATTCGAAACTTTAAAATTTTTGCATGTACATGCATCACCCACGAAGTACATGAATTTCAATGGTTTGAATTCGTAGTTCGAAGTCAATCCGATAGTCTTTTGGAGGTGTGCTCACCAATCCCTCTTGGTGAGCACATCACACCCTAGTTTTGCTATTTATATAGCATATGTTTTTATTACTTATTGATATAATTTTTTCAATTAGTATGACATGTTCACATATAAAATTAAGTTGTTATCATAAATTAAATTTAGTGATTTTATGTTGGAATGTTTCATTTCTTTCAATTAATATATTATTAGTATTTGGAAAATGCTTAATTTTCAAATTTATTTTTGCATTAAATAAATGTGTTACTTACAAATATAAAATGTGTATGTGTTGTTAAGAAAAAATAAGTGTAGTGTCATGTTATAATAATAAAACTAAATTAAATTAATTTTATTTGGTAAGTTTGATGAGTTAAATAAATTATTTTTACAATACTGGTTTGTACACGACATCATAATTGGTATGTTTATCATCCTCGTAATATATATTATTTTTTTGAATTTGATGAATTATTAATATAAAATTCTTTTAGCAATACAAATTTAAACACTAATTTCGGTTTACAGCTCTATCGTGTAATACAAATGTTTCAAAATCGACACAAAGTTGTATATTATATATATCTATTTTTTCTTTTATAAAAGAGAGCACCCCCTAAAATGTAGCACTTATATTTTTAAGGTGAGTCCACGTGTCTCTATACAGGAGTGGACATCATATGTACCGTACATATTACTCACGATATCTCTATATTTTAATTTCGTAAATTTGTATTAAGGTTTGATGCTTTAATTATATGAATAAGCCAAATAATGTCATATTATATTATATAAGAGTAAACTAACAATAATTATTACAAGTAAAAGAAACATAAAAAAAAAACAATCTGCGCAAGATTACTTTTAAGTTTGTATTTCTTTTATTTATTGTATTGATTTTAAGCACAATATAAAATAAAAATGTAATTAAGGTTTGTAATTCTTTTAAGTTTGCGTGAGGGAGAAAACCTGACATAATTCTTGAGATATATCCACTTGTGCATTAATATCGATCAACAATTTTCTAAAATTGAAATTTACATTTTTTTTAAAATATGACTCAAAATTCACAATATCACATATAAACAGAGAAGAGTATGTCCAATGCCTATAAGACCTACTTTGATTTGATAGGCTAAATCACCATTCGATCCACATTAAGATGCGTGCGCTCTGTTTTCAAATATGTAGTCTTTTTCAATTTGTGTGCGCCAAATCTTAATGCAGATCAGACGATCTTAAAATTTATTGGACTTTTGATCCCATGTTCATCGGACCTACTCGGTTCCCCTGTTTATTGGTTGTATTCATTAGATTAAGCTTTTTTTTTTTTAAATAACACAATTTCGATCTATACATTAAATTTTGGACCACATATGCTACCACAACGAATCTCCACCATCCGATTGGTCCACCGGGACGAGGCGATGCCAAGGAAACCAGAACAAACGTCTCTCTCAAGAAAAGTAAACAAAACAAAAACAAAGGTCAAGCAAACCGTACAGTGACAACCATTAAAATATTTTATATACAACCTTGAAAAAGACCCATCTCTTACTCTCTCTCTCTCGGTGGTTTAGCTCTTAATAACTCTCCTCTGCTCGTGTGAAAGAAAAAGGCGCTGTCATTGCATCTTTGACGAGAGTTAACACTGCTCTCTCCTGCCGCACCTTTAATTTTCCTACTCCCACACTTTCTGTTTATCTTTTACAATTTGGTTCAGTTCTGTTCTCCTTTTCCATGGATGACAAAGGGGTTGTACAAGGAGAGGAGAGTTGTAGTTACTTGGACATGTTGAAGTGTGGAATGGGTGAAGGAACCGAGGAGGAGATTCTAGGGTTTTCTTCTAGATTTCTAGGGTTTGGTGGTTTCTACGAACCAGTAGGGTTGCCTATGATGTATCATGGAGTTAGTGCTACCGGTAACAGTACCAGTACCACTGTGCAACAGATGTCCAGTGAGAGTTCCTCCATGTCATCTCTCTCTTCTTCTCCTACCTCCACTGCTGCCACTAATTCAATGATAAGCAATAGTTATAGCTCTAGACAACAAAAGGTGACCTTTTTTAATTTTTCTTTTTTGTAAACAGTGGGTTATTCCCCTGATTTCTGTTTAGTTTAAGATCAAATGCACCAATTTGATCAACCTTCCAGCGTTTCGCAGGGTTGATTTTGGTTGAAAACTTGAAATATGCAATTACCATTATTTTTTTGTTGACAAAGCTTTATTTGTTTTTATGAATTGGATTGTGGTCACGGTTACTTGTTATTTTTTTTCAAGATATAAACTTTTAAGAAAATTAAGCTTTGTATGAGAGAAGTGGAAATTATTGAAGATGTAACATGTATCCGTATAGCTCTCTTGATTTCTGAAATTGGGTTGTGATTGCATGTTTAGATGCTAAACAATTGATAGCGTTTATATAATATTAAAGCTTTTTTCTTGTTTCATGATTAGAGTTTTTAATAAAGTAGAGATTAATGTAGAGATGTCAACCCGTGCACAAAGTTGCTATTTCACAAGTATGCTTGCTTCTGTGCTCATTATCTTAGATAAATTAATGTAGCAGAAAAAACAAGAGAATGGAGGAAGAAAAGCAGGAGCAACTAGTGGAGGTAATAATAAAAAAGCAAAGACTGGAGGTGGGATTTCTCAAGGTGGTACAATCAAGGTGGGGTTTATGTCTCAATTATCCCCTCATTTATTTAATTATCTCCACAGTAAACAATTCAGTTCATTAAAAACAGTATACTTGATGTGTGTTTTGTTTAATTATTTTGTGTGGGATTAGGTAAGAAAGGAGAAATTGGGGGAGCGAATCATGGCGCTGCAGCAGCTCGTTTCTCCTTTTGGAAAGGTAAAATTACAACACTGCTACCAAAATCTTCTCCCATTTAATGCCAAAGCTCTCAGTCCTATAATATCTGTAGACTTTGACTCTTTATTTATTACTCAATCAATGGGGATGATACTTTTTGTTAATTAACCGAGTCTTTTTCTAGTAGAAATTATCCTAGTAAAAATATTATTTAAATAATTGTGAATAAAGAATTCATGAGTTTAGACAAGCTAATGAATATGAATATAACAATCAATTAAATACTTCATGCATGCTTTTATCCATGCAAATCTGTTTTTTTTTTTTTTTTGTTGTTTCTTGTTAAATTTTGCGATGTATATTGCAACAGTTGTGATATTTTGTTTTTCCTGTATAGCAATTGCGCCTGTCTTTTTAAACTGGTGACAAGTAACTTTTCCTTTTATCTAGATAGCAGTTACGCATGTTATTAATTGGTGGGAAATAATTTTGACTTTGACCGTGAAAAAATTACAAAAATGTATGCAGTCTGACACGGCCTCAGTTCTGCATGAAGCTCTTGGCTACATCCGCTTTTTACATGACCAGGTTCAGGTAAACCCTCTCTCTCTTTCTCTTTCCGAATCCAAACAAATCGCTCTCCTCGCACGCATCTCTGTAATTAAATAGACTTATCTATGTTTCTTTCCAGGTCCTCAGCTCGCCGTACCTGCAACGCCTGCCATCTTCTACAACTTTACAAGTATAAAGCTCTCTCTCTCTCTCTCTCTCTATCTTTCTCTTTCCAGAATAGTTTTGTAACATGTGTTCATGTCTCTGGCAATATACTTTTTCTTCTGTTTGACAGGAGGGAGCGAGAAGTGATTTGAGGAGTAGAGGCCTCTGCCTAATCCCGGTCTCATGCACCGAACACGTGACAAATGCTAACGGCGCTGATCTGTGGTCCCCATCCGCCGGGAAGACCAATCATCCTTCTTTCTCCTCCAATCACTGAAGGCAACAATTTGCGCTGTGCGAAATTGTCTTGGATTCTCTCTTTTGGAATCTTTTTTAACTCGAGAGAAGGTTTCATAAAATTGTTATTATGTACTTAACAGTCCGAATAGGTAAGTAGAAAACTTGATGCAAAGCTAGCGCTAAGCTATATCTATTTGGGGCCTTGGGGAATGGGGAAGGAGAAAAGGGTAGATTTATTGATTTGTATCAGTCCCTGAAAGGTTGCGTCAAATAGTTTGTATCCTTCTGGCATTCCTTTTTTTTTTTTTTGGAACATGCTTTTACATAATTAATTATGGGGCTGTTTGGTATTTAATTGCATTGGTAGGCTAGAGCCTAGAAGAGGCTAACTTGGTTTTGCCAAACAAATGAAGCAATCAAGTAAACGACTAAATTTTTTAAAGGGCGGTAGGACCATATGTTTCTGACTCGTGGGGAAGAGAGGAATGGACAGGGCACCGTACTCTTGTTGTGTGACTCGATGACAATGTGGGTCCCACATTGGTGTAGAAAATGTTTCAAGTATTGCTTCCCGTGCGGTTATTGCAATGTCCCTTTTGTTTTTATCTTGGACACACGAAATAAAATATAGATCAAAGGCGAATATAGAAAAATGACGGTTCATCATCGTGTTTATCATCTGATAACCTCTCTCTCTCTCTCTCTCTTGTGGGATTTAACATAATTTGATAACAAAATAGATTATTATGGATGATGCAAGCAACAAAATTACAATGTTAGATGCACGGCCATCCCTCACAAGTGATCCAAATTGTAAGCTGCGTGATAATCTTATATTATTATAGACTCAGAAAGGCATTATTAATTATTGCGATAGATTTGTTCTTGAAAAACAATAAATATTGTAATTTGTAAGGTGACAACCTGAATTAACACTATTTTTCTATAAAATAGTTTCGTAACTTGTTTCCATCTATATCTGAATATCTGAATCCACAAAAATTCGAATGCGGATTCAAATAAAAATGGATAATATACCATTTGCATGTATAGCGAACAAAAGGTTTTTAACAATTTCCTACGTGCGGCGTGTAGGGCTGTAAATGAGTCGAGTTTGAACGAGTTACCTTCAACTTGAACCCAACTCACTAAATAAATAAGCAAGTCAACTCGAGTTGGGATGGTAATAACGAGTTGTAGAGCCAACTCAAACTCAGCTCGTTATCAACTCGAGTTGGCTCACAACTCGTTTAACCAGTTAATTATATACTACTAGTAAAAGAATTATCCGTATCCAGCAATTTTTCATCCAACAATAGTACATATTAAGCACCAACAATTTTTCATACAGCAACTTAGTACATGAGCATCAACAATTTTTCATATAGCAGCTTAATAAAAACAATTTCTGGGGTTTATTGTGACCAATGCTACGTAATTCGAGTTATAAATGAGCGAGTTGGAGTAAGCTCAAACTCAGCTCATTTATTAAACAAGTCAGCCAACTCGAGTTGGAACTGACTCAAGTTGTAATGAGCGAGTTAAAGCGAGTTATGAGTTTGAGCAATTTTGCCCGACCCTAGTGGCGTGGGAAGCAATTAGACATAACTTGATTCTTTTGTTAATTCTATTCTTTGTTCATATTTTCCGCATTGATTGGGGAGATTGAATGCAAATTAAATACGATATATATCATTATGCAACTTGTTTCATGCTTACTCGTTATTGAAAGCGACATATTTGAGCAAGAAAAATTGTCTACCCGGAGATCACGATTCTGCCATTTTTAAAACGGGTCAATAATCGAGCTCGAGCCCGGGTCCCTACTCTATTGTTATTTTTCATAAACAAATGTAGATGACAAACATTTCATCAAAGAAAGCGGTACTTTATTGCATAGTAACAAGATCCGGGTTTAATTCGCGAATTATTCGCGAATTAAACGTTTTTGAGACTCCAGCGGATCAATCAGCGTTTAATACGGTGATTCGCGAATTAAACGCTCCGTTCGCAAATTATTCGCGAATTCTACGAATTCTACGTATTAATCGCGTTTTGTTCAGAAAAATTCGTCGCTCCGTCTTTTATCTTCCTAAATCGTAATTTATTTTCTGACTTCGCCGAACTCTCTCTTTCCGTCATTTCTCTTTCCCTCAAAAACATAGTTTCTGAAATCTACGACTCCATGGGAAATTAAGAGTCAGAGTACGACAACCAGAAGAAATCAAGTAGCCTAATTTCTCTCTAACTTTGATTGCAAATTTACCACTTAGTGGTTGACTGGTTACTAAGCAGTAACATTTGTCTTTTCCCTTTTGATTCTTTATTTGAGATAAAACTAAGATATTTGATTGACCAAACCAATTCTATCAAGAATATCACTAGACGAAGATAAAACTAAGATATTTGATTGTGCATTTGTCCTTTTCTTTGATACCTCACTAGCTGGTTCAAACCGTACCAGTAGCTGGGTTCAAACCGTACCAGTAGCTGGTTTCAAACCGTACCAGTAGCTGGGTTCAAACCGTACCAGTAGCTGGGTTCAAACCATACCAGTAGCTGGTTCAAACCGATTCTCATTTTTTTCTGCTTTTCACAACTTCAGTATTTTAATATATTTGGTTTGTACAAAAAACGAATTATTTCCGAATTATACCCGTATTATTTCCGAATCACGAATTTTTGACCTCACCGAACTTTTCCCGAATCATTGATTTGTCACTATGCTTTATTGATGGAGCGTAAACAGTATGTTTGCCCAAGTTATGTATATTCTATGGTTAGATTAGACAGCGATTCGTAATAGCTACGATGCTATAACCAAAATGCTATCGCTCTAAATTGTTAATATTCGGGTTAACTGACAAAACCTAGCTGTCTATATATGATGACAACGGTTCTTATACCAGTCGGCAAGGTTTCGGTGGTGCTGACATAACAAATTATTGTTGAACATACGACATGCTTAAATAACACATTAAAGACATGTCCATGCCGTGTGATAAATTCCAGATTTTTAATAATAATTTGACGAGGTGTAAAATTCGTAATTCGAATATATATATATATTACAGATACCAAACTAGTTTGTTAATTTACAATATAAATAATATATGAAATTATATAAATTTGTATGAAATAATTAAAATATTATGAATTTTATAATAATAATGGATAATGTCGTATTATTTGTATAATTCGTGAAATTTTAAAATATTGAAAAGGAATAATTCAGGGGTGCACTTAGGAGAACGGAACGGTACGGGAGGAATTTGAGCTTTCCCAATAATAAATTAAGCTTTTGTCTTGAAAATTCATATATAAAATTGAAAGGGCATCTATTAGGGGTGGAAACGGAGCGAATACGGAGCGGACAGTGGTAAAACCATATTCATATTTATTTTTAATTTTTCGGATACGGATACGATCAGATATTAGCCGGATACAAATACAGATACGGATTGGATCGGATATTTATTAAAATAATATTAAAAAATAGCAAAGTTCATACTATTTATTTAATTTTAATAGTGAATAACAATATTTTTTTTCATAATATATATTAAAATATATGATATATATCTACTATTTGAATAAGGACAATTGAAACATAAAACCATATTAGTATTCATATCCACATGGATATTCGGATATTTTCAAATACGGATCAAATACAGAACAGATATTATCCATACCGTTTTCACCCCTAGCATCTATTCATCTTTAACTAGCGTACTACCAGTCGGTCGAAATTTTTATTTTTAACATTTTAAATAAATTAATTAATAAAATAATCATCGTTTCTGATCAATTCTATATTTAACACGGCCGCAGAACACCGGAGCGGACCCATTTGGGGGAGGCCGCAGCATGCCGGAGCGGACCCCCATATGGGGCCGCATAATGCCGGAGCGGACCCGGGTCCGCAGAATACCGGAGCGGACCCTATTTTTTTTTTTTATCTGATTATGAAGTTGATTATGATTTTGTTTTGGAAATTTTTATCAAGTTTGTACTGAAAGTTGTGTGTACTTATGTTTGAAATTGTTGTTCGTCGTTTAATTATGCTGAAATACGCTAGATTACTTGAAATTATGTTGAATTACACTATATTACAATAAATTATGTTCAATTATACTAAATTACGTTAAATTACAATAACCTCGCTAATTATGCTGAAATACGGTAAGAAAAACACTAAACTACACAAAATTACGCTATAGTAGACTGATTTTGCTCATCTTTCATGAATTATAAAAAATAGTAAAAAAATTTCAAAAATAGTAAAAATTGGTAATCTGCAAGTTCATTATGTAACTAATTTACTGAGCTACTTGGATTGAATGATAGACATGAAAATCTTAATCGGAAACTTCAACTTAAGTTTTGAGGCTCTTCCCTTAGTTTTTTGACGAATCCGACGGTCGGATCGGTCCCGAAAGGAAGCTAGCTTGGTACAGGGGCTGTGGAGCTCATGTCAAAATTTCAGCCCGATCCGACGGACGGATCAAAAGTTATGCCCTTTTTTGTCAAAATTTCATTTTAAATTGATAATATATTTTCTAAACGTTCATTTATTTTTAATAGGTTAAATAAAATATAAATCAAAAATATCTTAAATCAATTACTTTAAAACAATAAATATTTTAAATTGATAATATATTTTGTAAACGTTCAATTTAAATTGATAATATAAATCTAAATCTAAATTAAATAAAAATTCAAATCTAAATTTAGATGCAAATAAAATTAAATCTAAATTGAATATAAATATAAATCTAAATTAAAATTTAAATTGAATCGAAATATAATTTAAATCTAAACTAAATTAAATAAAAGGAAAAAAAAACTAAATTAGACGTATTTTCGGTTAATTATATGGCTCATTGTTCTATTGTAATGTTTCTTTTGATCAAACAAACGACGAACAACAATTTCAGATTAAACGACGAACAACAATTTCAAACATAAGTACACACAACTTCCAGTACAAACTTGATAAAAATTTCCAAACAAAATCATAATCAACTTCATAATCAGATAAAAAAAAAAAAATAAGGTCCGCTCCGGTATTCTGCGGACCCGGGTCCGCTCCGGTATTCTGCGGCCCCATATGGGGGTCCGCTCCGGCATTCTGCGGCCTCCCCCAAATGGATCCGCTCCGGTGTTCTGCGGCCGTGTTAAATATAGAATTGATCAGAAACGATGGTTATTTTATTAATTAATTTATTTAAAATGTTAAAAATAAAAATTTCGGACCAGTCGGAGATATTGACAAAAAAAAAGTGAGGGCATAGCGCAGATCTGTACTGCAAATTAATATTTTTATTTTTATTATAAGTTTAAATAATCAATTTGAATAGCTGATTATAATTTTCATATAAAAAATATCATATGAAATTTTATATTTTTTTAGCAACTATTTACTATTTTTCTAAATAAATTAAAAATCACTACTTTTGAATGGTGTACAATCTTTAGAACGAGTGATTTTTTATTTATCTAAAAACTTAGTAAAATAAAAATTTCAAAAAATATAAAATTTGATCTACAAATATATTTTCACAGTGAAATTATGTTGAACGGTTCAAATTGATTGTTTAACTTTGAAAACTAAAATATCATTCCATAGTACACATCAGTGTTGTAAATAACAGTATGCGCTCGTCGGATGGACATGGTACCGCCAAGCAAAATAATCGGGATTAATCGACCATAATCAGAAAAAATTGACCGATTAATTAGAAAATTCCTAAACAGTTTGATCACCGCCAACGACTAATCGGCCGATTAATCAGACTAAACGTGCGTTTTTTACAACACTGGTACACATTCACCTGCGCTATGCACAGTACCGTAGCCTCACTCAGAATATATTTCCAGTTCATCACATTAAATCCACTTTTTATACGCTGAACGATCTTGGCATGATGCCTCCCTAACGATCAATCAGGAGTGCTGTTTTCTTTTCTAATCACTACTCACTTCTGAAAAGAAAAGATGATGCTTTTCTCTTTTCTTAAGAGTTAAGATATGCAGCACTTTTGGAAGAATGAGCTAATAATATTCTCTTAATTTTCCTTTAAAAGATACCGAGTAATATGTTTTTGAACACGCAGACCAAGATAAAAGTCTTCTCTGTGGAACTGGTAGATTTGTCTAATAATAAAAATATTCTTTTGGTGGAAGAATATTTTCTGTGATTTATATATGTTCTTTATTAGATTTGGTACAATTCGTTCAGTCGCCGATCAAGCGTTAATAAAATTAAATTGTTAATTTTTCAAATTGTTGAATGAATGATCGATTAATTTTCAAATTGTACAAGTTTGATACACGATTTATTTAAGCGATATATAACACATCTATAGTTCATTTTCTTTATAACTTTATTTATTGCGGTATTAAATAAGCTTGTTGTAAATAAAACATGTCTCGATTTTGTACGATAACTTATGCAAGTACATTTGCCGTGATGAGTACAGTCGAACTGTGTGTGAATAGACAATTTTTGTTAAAAAACTTATCAAATAAAATACTCTTCTTTTAAAATTATTAACAAAATATCCTTGTGGATTCCAATTTTCCCCTCCCTCCAACTTACAATTCATTCTCCTCTTTATTTCCTTTCTATTTAGAAAATTCCATCGATTCAGAAAACATGAAAACATGAAAATCCTGTGGATACTGCATGTTATTGCATCCTTAAACAGTATACCAAAAAAAAAAATCAGTTTCATTGATCCAGAAAACATGAAAACAGAAAACCAAAAAACATAATGTTACAAAAAAATAGAAAACAAAGGATATGGGGACACATAGCAAAATTTGGAGGGGAAGCTGTTTTCATTTCATAGTCTCATAGAAATATATATAACAAATTACTAAAAGAATTCCTTATTCCAGTTTTTTTTTCCGTTTGCTTCTAGGCCGAGTATTCTCCTCTGATCAATCGGTGCGTGTGTTGTACAAACAGCAACTGAATGAGAGGTGCAACCTTTAACGAGAGATTGTTGAACTTCTCAATACATAGAAATGTATGTAGAATTCTTTTTTTTTCTCTCTCTTTCAATTATTATCGTTTTTTCTTAAACTTTGAGATGAGGACATGACCGGAATCTCCTTTTCAAACTCATATATATATCTCACTAGAGCGATTTTTTCAGTTTAAAAATTATATATCAATGCAGAAATTTTTTGTACAGTTTCCCTCTCGGATTTTTTTTTTAACTTTATTTTTAGAAAAAAAAAACGAGCCTCTGTTTCTTTCCCTAGTTCTATCATTGAGTAGCAGTTGAGAGAGGAGAAAGAAGAAAAGAGGAGAAGGGGTTAGTTACGTGCACATGTGTTAGTTACGTGCCAAGACTCGCGTGTCTAGTATCATGACTATCTTTCAAAAATTTAGCACGACAAGGCACATCACGCAAAAGATTTGGTCATGACACGACACATTGTCATGTGTAATTAGGACCGTTAGATCTTGATCAAATGGTGAATCATGAATAAACTAACCTAAATCATGAAAAAAATAGTTAAACGTGGCCAAACATGATCGGTCACGTTGGGACACGTTACGTGTGATCACAGTGTGATTAACGTGTTCTGATCATTCACGTGCCATGACCATCATTCCAAATCTGATTATGGTACGGCATGACACGTGATCCAACTTACGGTACATATTTATATCTTTAGTAGTTGACATTTTTTTCTCCTAACGAATCAATCATTTTTCTAAGTGGAGTAGCGAATCCGACTGTCTTTTTTTCTTTTTTCTTTTATGCAAATCAGTCTGGACTGATTTTCTTTTCTACACAATTTTCATCTATTGGACCATGAATTAAATTCAGGAGTAAGTATTATATCCATTCAGGAGTAGACACAAGTATAAAATACCACTGAATCTAAAAAAATTTGAATCCAGAAATAGACACATGCCTACTTCTGACTCCATTTGAGTCCGCCAGTTGGTATAATGCCTAGACAAGTTAGCTAATTTGGTTCATCACATGGATGTTGTAGATATAGGTCAAAATAATATTGAGTCGCATCAAATTTTATGCACGGTGGTATAGGTAGATGATTAAGAAGATATTAGTCTCGTGTTCGTGTGTTGCAACGAAAACTTATTGTAAGAGAATAAAAAAATTTCATATAAAATAATGTATTTTTATAAAAATAAATTAGACTAAATAAGAAATAATATTTCTAAATGATATATTAAATGACATATACATGTAATAATATTCTTTAAATAACATATTTCATTATAAACATACGCATATTTTGATCAATTTGATATATTTTCATACAAAAATTTCATACAAATGACATATTAAAGGATAAACAACATTCCTTAAATGATATTAAAAAACTGAAAGAGATGAAGACATGGTCAATCAATTATCAATTAATAAAAGAATTCCTTAAATAGCATTTAAAAAATAAAAAGAAATCATGACCAATAAAAAAATGATACAATTTATATGTCACAAGTATGTTTTTAAATAAATTTAGATTTCTATACGTAAAAAAACATAAAGAGATGCATAGAATCAGAAGAAGACAAAATATTTGATTAAAGGCTGATATTCAATCTAAAATGTCATCTTTTAATCATAGCCGTTAACGAATCAGAACATCTACATACTTAGGGCCCGTTCGGCGGCCTGCTAAGGAATAGGAATCATCAATTTTGAACTACTTTTTACTGTTCACCGTGGGAAAAAAAAATTCACTCAAGAGTCAATTTTTTTTTCCCACGGCAACAGTGCCGTTGCCAAACGGGCCCTTAATATAGAATGGAGATGTAATGATTAAGAATATATGTAAATCTAACATTTATTTATTATGATGGTTTTCGACCCGTGTTCCCCGGCCTACGAAATCGGCCTTTTGAATACATAACCCATCTACATTCTTATTCGAAGGCCCATACAACTCAATCCCAAAATCCTTGACGGAAAACCCTGGTTTTCCCTTTCCGTAAAATCCAACCGGTTATCCTCAATAATGCGGGAACCTCATTGTCGATCGGACGGATCAAGATGCGTGAAAGGTTGGGACCATCGGTGAAAACTGAAAAAGTACGCTCAAGTTTTCCCAGCGTTGCCTAGGATCGGCCAACCGGATTTTACAATTTAGAGATGGGTGGAGGGATCTTGAACTTATTTTCACGCTCCTGTTGTTCTCTCCCGTTCTCCATTAGAGGGAACTAAAACTGAGAAACCCTCTACTGCGTGCCGCAAACAGAGTTTCGCTTGCAATTTCGGCCGTTCGACATGTCGAAGTCGACTATCACCTCCGCCGAGCTCAACTTCCTCATCTTTCGGTACCTCCAGGAATCAGGTCTGGGGGCCCCCTCCTGCTCTTGCTCTTGAAAATTTGTCTTCGTCGTTTGCTTTATTTCTTGGTTCTATTTTTTTGTCTTGAGTATGGGTTAAAAAAAAAAAAAAAACCTAAAGCCTATTTGGGGTTAAGAGGTCTTGGTGAAAAATAAAATGCGGTTCTCTTAATTAGCACTTTAGACCTGATTTGGGATTAGATCTTTTTGGGGAAACATAAACGAGGTTTTTCTTAATTAGCAATTAAAATCTAATTGGGATTCAAGTCCTTGGTAAAAAACCTAAAATGTGTTTTGTTAGTTAGCATTTAAATCCTAATTGGGACTAGAGTTCTTGGTGAAAAACCCTAAAATGCAGTTTAGTTATATAGCACTTATTTGTGGTGTTATATATAATTTTTTGTGGTTTCCCTTTTCTTTTGGAATTCTAGGTTTCACTCATTCAGCATTCTCAATGGGGTATGAAGCGGGGGTCAATAACAGCGAAATCAATGGGAATTTGGTGCCACCTGGTGCGCTTATCACTATTGTCCAGAAAGGGCTACAGTACATTGAAATGGAAGCTAACTTAAGCGATGTAAGTCATGTAAACCTTAATTTAGCTATTGGCTGGGAAATTTGTTAGGAAATTGGCAGGAATTGCTTGTAGCTTCTCAGGTACAATATATTTTATGTATAGAATAAGCTATCATAATTTTGTCTCCGAAGATGTTTGGAGAAAGGAAAATAAACCACAAGCTCTTTTTTTCTATTGCAAGTAACGATTGCTAGTATACCAAAGATGGCCAAATAGTAGCTGAGAATCTTTATTGCTGCAATTTTGCTTAGTCCACCTCCTCCTTTTACTCCCTAACTAAACTGAATTTATCTGTATATTTTTAAGGGAGAACTTGAAGTAGAAGAGGATTATTCTCTTTTACAACCCCTGGAACTAATCTCAAAGGATGTGGGTGAGCTACAGGAGATTATAAAGAAGAGAAAGAGAGACAAGATGGAAGGTGAGAGGGAAAAAGAGAAGGGGAAGGGAAAAGAAGGTGTTGGGGAGCATGAAAGACATGCTGGGGGCGAGAAGGAGAGAGATAAGCATGAGAGAGAAAGAGATCATGTAAAGGAGAGGGACAAGGTGAGGGAGAGGGAGGAGAGAGAGAAAGAAAAGGAGAAGGAAAAGGAAAAGGAGAAGGAGAAAGAGAAGGAGAAGGAGAAAGAGAAGGAAAAGGAGAAGGAGAAGGAGAAGGAGAAGGAGAAGGAGAAGCAGCATTTGGATCGTGCTGAGAAGGCAAGACCGAGTGAAGACAAATCTGGTGGAGGTAAATTCACATATATACATGCTCATCAACTCCTTACCATTCCTGCGCTATGTATGTCTTAAAAATCAACAAGTACGAACTTACGTAAATAACACTTTATGAAAATGAAGCAGGAATTATGTCAGTAAATGCACATAGACTACACAGTATCATAGTCCCATTCAATTAAGCACCTGGTTTTCTGATTCAATACTGAATGGAATAGCAATGCTTTGTTGCATATAATAACTCAGGGGACTAAAGATGACAAACCTGGCACACCAAAATTTAAGCACCTTTGCTGCTTATGAGCCACAAATTTTTAAGGCTTGGTGTGCAGAACATAAAACTGCATATTCTTAAAATGCTAAACCCGCCTTTTTTATTGAACTCTGATAATTAGTTATATTTGAAATTGATTCTTCTCCACTAGGCAAGTCAAAAAAGAAGCGTCGTTTCTTTCTTGGTACCGACTCTGCAGGTATGTCTTGGTAGCTAGTCAGGCCGCCTTTAGTGCTCTCCTTGCTTTCGTGTCTGCTAATACAAAAGCAAATGCATGTAAACGAATACTTAAATTTCAGGTGTTGAACCAATGGATGCTACTGTGACACCTTATGAGATCTTAAATTCGGAAGTGACCATCCTGGAAGGTCACAGTTCTGAGGTACTATAATTTACGTTTTTTTGTTATCTTTTCATTTTTCTTCTTGACAAGTGACAACTAATGAGAGGGGCAATTTAAAATTTTTTCCTGCTAAATGTCAAAGTATGTTCCATATACTGCAAAATTTACATGTGTACCTATAATACATATCATGCATACTCCAAATGAGTGCACTAATATCCTGTTTGCCCCTCTCACTTCATTACTTGGAATGAGACCCAACGTGAACCTGTAAACTATTTTCTTGTTGTTTGTCTCTATGCAACATTTGTATAGAAGGAAAAAGGAAAAAGAAGTGAGGGAAGGGAGATATTGCTCATTTTGAGGGACATGCATGAAATTATTTCCCAAATAACACCAGCGCTTAATTTTGACATTTTATGTCTTCACCTGTTCAGGTTTTTGCTTGTGCATGGAGCCCAACTGGTTCCCTCTTAGCATCAGGGTGGGTACTGAGTTTTCCCATTGAAAAACTGTGCTATTTTTTTTTTATTTCTTTTTGTTGATTTTTTGGCTGTCTAATTTTTTTTTTGAAATGTTCTGATAATGTTATGGTGATATGTAGGTCGGGAGACTCTACAGCTAGAATATGGACAATACCTGAAGGCCCGTGTGGGGTCCAGATGCAGGCCTTGCCTCTCCATTCTCATGTGCTAAAGCATTTCAAGGGGCGTGTTAATGAGAAGAGCAAGGATGTCACTACCCTTGATTGGAATGTAATTGTTGCTCTTTCTCCCTATCCTTTTTCTATTCTCTTTTATCTCTCCATTTATACATGAAGGGGTGAAAACTGAGTAGTTAGTAGTAAAATCATATCCATATATGTATTTTGTTTATGTTTTTGAATACCTTACTGATATTAAACAAATGACAACAGCCTAATATCTGCACTAACGCTTTATATGGGTATGGTATTTAATGAACTGAATAAATAAACACTGTACAGTTACAAGATGCTGATTTTACAAAATTTTATATATTTTTTGTAAATAATAAATAACCAAGTTTCTTAAATTTTAGCTAACCTCTTTATGGATTAGACAAAATTTGAGGGAATATACATAATTAAATGCACATTTTGATTTATCAAACTATATGTCAATAATGCAACTACCTTCATTTTGATTAAGCATGCACAGATATTAATTTTAATTGAAGAAGATTATGATCAATGAATGTTGCTTGTCAATCTGAGAGTATCCATATCAGTACCACTTTTGAAACACATTGTTCATAACACTATATTACTTGGGACTTTTAGGATATGATTATACAGATATCTGTATACATGTTTTTGCATTTGGAGGATTATACTATTTATCCATGTGATATCTTTATATTTTAATCATATCTGATTGGTATCTAATTATCTATGTCCATATCAGCATCAGATTATCAATATCTGCATCTGCATGGATATTGATGCAGATAACTTGGATAGGTCTGCTCCATTTACAACCTGTCTATATGAAATCTGAGAAGCTATAATGTGTGTTAAATTTATACATGTCCACGTGTTACCATAGGTTGAAGGCACTTTGCTTGCTACTGGTTCATATGATGGCCAAGCTCGAATTTGGGGCAGGGATGGTAAGTTATTTAGCTTCTTTTCTCAATATTTGTTCACTCATTTCAAAGATATTCTATTTTTCTGTCATCTCTGTAGTCATTTTGTTTATTTCGTAACTCCAAAATAAAAAGTTCCATCTATGGAATCCAAAAGAATATTTCTTAAACTGAGAAGATCAAAGAAATTGTCTGTGATCCACTTAAATGAAAAGAACTTCGGTTTGGAATTCTTAACACAATATAGAGTGTTCTTCAAAAGATATTCCTTCTGTCACCATCGCTCTAGTCATCTTTTATTTGGTAATTCGAAAATCCAAAGTTACATCCACTGAATTTTACCTAAACAAATATTTTTGAAACTGATAAGATTGCAGATATTGCTGCTATTCACATAGAAGAAAAATATCTTCTGGTTTTGGAACTTCTAAATAAAATATTTACTGCTCTCTGATTGGTATGCTATAGGCTTGAAAAAGAATTAGTGCAAACTTGTTTTCGCTAACTTATCTAAAAAATAATTAAGACTAAAATTACAAAATGAGCAGGAGAATTGAAGAATACTCTGGTAAAGCACAAGGGACCGATATTCTCCCTGAAATGGAACAAAAAGGGAGATCTCCTTCTGAGTGGAAGTGTTGACAAGACTGCCATAGTGTGGGATACCAGGACGTGGGAGTGCAGGCAACAGTTTGAATTTCATTCAGGTATTTACTCAGAAAAGCCACAATATATACATATATACCCTTGCAAAAGTGGGGTAATAACCTCATAGAGAAAAAAAAGCATTGGGATATTGCCTAAAACCTTTGGTGCATCTCTTTCATACTTAACAAAAAAAAAAAAAAATTCCTAAAGTACCTTCAATTGATTAATATTATGTTGAGATTAATAAAGAAAATGGAGAAAGCTGAGTGTTGCATTGGATATTTCTCATGCAGGGTTTCTGATATTTTGATTAATTTGCTCGAGTTTTGATTATTGTTTGCAATATTTGATATGTGAATTGCTCCTGGCCGTCTTAAATATTCTATCTGATTTGCATTATTGTTATGATCTTTCGTTTTGCAGCTCCTGCACTAGATGTTGATTGGAGGAACAACAATACATTTGCAACTTGCTCAACTGATCACATGATATATGTGTGCAAGGTCGGAGAAACTCGACCTATCAAGGCCTTTTATGGTCACCAGGTTTGTTTTTCCATTTGACTGTCATGTTTAATTAGTTAATCTAGGGTGAGACTAAATCTTCTTAAATCACTATGTGAACTTTTAGAATTAATTTGTGTAACTTTGTATTCAGGGTGAAGTAAATGCTATCAAGTGGGACCCAACCGGCAATCTATTGGCTTCATGCTCAGATGATGGCACAGCGAAGGTACTGTTATTATCATCATTCTTAGGTTACCAGTAGAATTCTTTGTGTTCTTTTGGTTTTAGTTTTTTCTATTTGTGTAAAATTATCAAGCCCCTGTGTCAATGCAGATATGGAGCTTGAAGCAGGACAAGTGTCTGTATGATTTCAAGGAGCATATCAAGGTGTGTTGAGAATAGTTATTTTACAGGTTTCAAAATAAATAAATAAGAGAATAGTTATTTTACTTTGTGCCATAATGCTTCTTTAGTTGGAGCTATAAGATAGACAAGTCTGTAAGCAAATTAATATCTTATCCCAGGAAATATACACTATAAGATGGAGCCCCACAGGCATGGGCGCAAGCAATCCTAATCAACAGTTGATTTTGGCCAGGCAAGTTTAATTGTTATTTAGTACTATTAATAACCTTTTCCCACTTGACCTCTTTTTTTAGCTAATGATTGTGCGTTGCACAACTTATTTTCAGTGCTTCCTTTGATTCGACCATTAAGCTGTGGGACATAGATCAAGGGCGCCTTCTCCATAGCTTGGCTGGCCACAAGTAATATACACAATTTACTATGTCAATTCCGTAAACATTATCAGATGATCTCTTATCAGTATCTGTCATTAACTCGTTATTCAATTGTAGGCAACCGGTGTATTCTGTTGCCTTTAGCCCTAATGGAGAGTACCTGGCAAGTGGATCCCTTGATCAGTGCCTCCATATATGGTCAGTGAGAGATGGGAAGGTTTTGAGGACATACAGAGGTGGTGGTGGCATTTTTGAAGTTTGCTGGAACAAAGAGGGCGATAAGCTTGCTGCTTGTTTCTCTAACAACACAGTTTGTGTGATGGATTTCAGGAAGTGAGCCTGATGCATTGTGCTATGGCAATATGTTCAATTGATTGAAAGCATTAACCTGTAAGTTGTGTTGGTAGCATTGTAGTTATTGTGGTGGTAGCTAGAAGTCTCTGGTTAGATGATGTTGTAAATATTCATTTGTAGTATAGCTAGACCGTAGGTAGTTAGCTATTGTCTGTTTTATCCTGGATCATATTGACTATTGCCTTTTAAGGAGTCTTGAATTGTGAAAAATGTCATGTGCAGAAAGATGCTTGTTGCTGAAACTGTCTTATAGGAGAACTGGTTGTTTTGGGAGGGATACCCTTTTTCTCTTCTACCACCAAATATTACACCTAAGGCCATGTAATTTTATTCGGTTTAGTTTATAACATCTATTGACAGCATTTGAAACAAATTTTTATTGGCAAAGAACTAATTTTTACGGCTATTAATAGCTATCTTTAACTTTTAGGCTTATTTTTCAAAGAGGGTTTAAATGTCTCGTGTTTTTCATGCCTTACTGTACTTATACCTCATATGTTTTATTTTCATTTCCAAAGTTCAAATAGTTAATCCAAATTATCAACATGATATTCATATTAAAATTTAGAATGCGCTGGAGACCAAATTTTATATTTCTTTGGAAATATTTTACTATTTTTTTAGATAGGTATAAACCGTTGTTTTTAGATGGTCCAGAAATAGTGATTTTGTACCTTTCTAAAAAAAATAGAATTTTCTAAAAAATATAAAATTTGGTCTTTAAAAGGGAGATCATGTTGATAAGTTCGGATTGACTGTTTGGACTTTAAAAATGAAGATAAAATATATGAGGCACAACAAGACATGAAATACGTTGAGGCATTTAAACCCTCTCATTCAAAATTCCCACAAGTACACATTTCTCTAAATAGAAACAAATACTTGTCTAAATTAAAATGAACACTTATTGTTTCTAATTAGCAAAACCAAAACTCATAACTCGAATTATTCTTAAGATTAATTTGTAATTTTCTAAGTTTATTTTTCAATTTTGCTAATTTTTTTAAGTAAAGGTTGAAGGTCATATTTTTGGTAATATGCGTACTCTGAATTTGTATTCAATTTCTTTCTTAATAAAAAATCTTGAGATTTTGAATAAATAGTTCACATTAATATATTAATTAGTTGGTAATGGGCACATAATTAAAATAATATTACAAATGATGATTTTTGCAATCATTCTAATTTTATGAAGTTGGTAAGTCTTAATGATATCTAAGATTACTTAAATTAGTTAAAAGTTCAGATAATTTGTTAGAGAGATTACTTGATAATGATTGTTTTGACAATCTTGACAATGACCTTATAAAAATAATAAATAATATTTAAAAATAGAAAAGTAAAATTATAAGAATGTTATTAGACATAAATATTCCAACAGTTAAATTTCACGCAATTCAAGTATTGTTTAATGATACATGAAGAATTTTTAATTCAAACCATCGAAATCTCATGTTACTTGATGTACGGTAAAACATACATCAACTCTCATTATTTTTCATAGACAAGATATTTAGATAATGAGGAGAGCTCAAATGCTCCATTGCTTCATGCCCCAATCGTACTTCAACATCTATATCTTCAAATTCAAAGTTCAAACAGACGATCCGAACTGCTCAATATGATATCCATGTTAAAATATGATTGGAGACCAAATTTTATATTTTTTGGAATTTTTTTATTATTTTTAATATAGGTACAAAATCATTGTTTTTAGATGGTCCACAATTTCCTGAAAAATAGTGATTTTGTACCTATCCTAAAAAAAGTGAAAAAAATTTCAAAAAATATAAAATTTGGTCTCCAATCATATTTTAATGTGTATATCATGTTGAACAGTTTAGATTGTCTGTTTGAACTTTGAAATTAAAGATAAAGATGTTGGGGTACGATTGAGGCATGAAGTAATGGGGCATTTGAGCCCTCCTCTTAGATAATATAGATTATATTTATAATGTTGAATTTTAAATGTCAGTTCTATATTTAAAAATTATCAAGATTGTCATAAAAAAAATGTTCAAATGATTATCTTCTATTTATTAAATCACGTTCAATAGGCTGATTTCTTTGAAAAATGTCAAACAAAATACCCTCATCTTAAAATCATTGGCAAAATGCTCTTGGGCTCTACTTTTTCTTCTGCCTCTCATTTACCTCTTGTTTACTCTCATGAAACTTTTTAATGCGCATTGAATGCCATACGGCCCATAACTGGCAACCATTTCTGTCTTTATTAATTTATTTATGCGTACTAATATTTTAAGTTTTTTGCACTTTTGTTAGAGAGAAAGAGGAGAATTAACACCAAATTTGGACTTGGAACAACTCGGCCCTGGAGCCGGTTTATCATTTTTGTACAATCTCCATGCATGCTACACTTACCAGGATACGGATCGACAATACAATATGGAACCAAGACTGGGGGTTTGGCCTATTAAGATATGAATACCCGATATTGTACACATACGCAATAGACCCACTATTCACATTGCAACAGGCAAAAAGGGCAAACCAAATTACATTGCTTTTTAGACCTACGATATCTGAATCAACACAACTAGCTAGAGTTACAGAGGATACAAACAATACTGGCACAATTATCACTCACACCTGGAATACTGGATGATGCATTATGGAAATGGACTGCCTCGGTCACGTTCACCGTCAAGAGTTCTTAATTCACGATGAAGAACGACCCCAGACTAAAGTTACACACACAAGGTATGGTCGTTGCTGGTGCCATCTAGAGTAAAATTCTTCAGGTCGTTGATGATTCTACAAAATTATGACGATTCAAAACTTGATGAAAAGAGGCATATGCTTGGTTAATTTATGCATACTCTGCAGAGCTGATTCTGAGAGTGTTAATCACCTCTTCAATGAATACCCATGCACCTTGGCCTTGTACAACCGTATTGAAGCCCTCACTGACAACACAACAAAGCTAGTACGGCCACTGATACAGCCCTCTATGGCAATTCTGCACGATACATATACCAAGAAGGAGGCAACAATCATTCTCATAACACAATTTGTAGTGTGGAGATGGAGGTGTTCGCGCATATTCAAAGAGGTAACGAAGGATATAGAGGATTGACCTAGCACAAGAAGTACTAATGCAGACTAACCTCAATTGCAGGAGAATGAATATTATGAATGAGTTTTGGTCTGGTAAAAAAAATAGGGTTCACATCCTGCATGATACAACACTAGTACTGCGTGCTACTTTCATGACAAAACTGTTTTTTTTTTTCTCTTTTAAAAGCTCTAATTGAGCCAATTTTTTTTTGTTTGTTTGTTATAAACCCTTGTAATTCTAATTAATAAAATATCCAATGAGAGCGAGACCTACATTTTTCTCAAAAAATATAATATAATTATTCTGAATACTAGCTAGGTTGAGTAAGAAAAAGAGACTTCATTATAGGAATTCAATAAATCAACAAAGAGCTTATCCAAATTTATCCTCATCACTCCTTAACAATAAATAATAAATGACAATACTAATTAATTGAGCGAACCTGCTATAGAAAGATCAATTACTAGATAATAAAAAAATTATTACTCATGATCCAAAATTTCGTTAAATATTTTACAAAATTACTTCCTATGAATGCTGCATTAACAAAATGAACCTACCACATTGACAAAGTGATGATGATTTGCTTGAATAAATAAATTAATAATGGCAAAACTGGTTGTGGCATTCAATGTGCATTAAAAAAGTTTATGAGAGTAAACAAGATGTAAAGGAAAGGGAGGAGAAAAATAGAGTCCACAAGAGCATTTTGTTAATAATTTTAATTATTTTTGAAGGAGGGTAATTTGTTTCATAATTTTCGGAGGTAGGTATTTCTATCAAATTTCCCGATCAAATACTGCCGGGCTTTCAGAAAAAAAGAAGCAGCAGCAAACAGAGCCGGAAACGTCGAGATGAAAATAATCTAGATCCGTTCCCTATTAAATAATCCGAACCCACGACCCGCAAATAAACAACATTCGAAGTTCGAACGACAGCACGATATTCCTAGTTGAATCTTGGGATAAGGCAAGAGAACAAACGCCTGCACTGAGCCTCTGAGGCTCTGAGCAAAACAAACCATGTCTCATGCTCTCTTCTCTGCTGCTACCGCAATAACCACCACCGCCCCTTTCACCTCTACCAGCTCCCCCCATCTCCCTCCTTCATCTCTCAAACCCGGCCAAGCTTACCGGCTCCTCTCTGAATGTACCACTGCGCGGCGCCTCTTGGAGATCCACGCCGCCGTACTCCGGTCGGGGATCGACCACCGCACTATCGTCAACTTCAGGCTCCAGAAATTGTACGCTTCTTTCGGTTGTCTCGAGAAAACTCTGATTCTCTTCAGACAAACCCCGGATCCCAATGTTTTCTTCTGGACGAATGCAATTCACGCCCATGCTTGCCAGGGCATCCGTTTTACCGCTCTTTTGCTTTTCGTTGAGATGCTCTCCTCCGACGCTACACCAAATGGTTTGTATCTTACATAGAATATTAGTTGGATATTTGAGTTATACGATATAATTTCTTCATGTTCATGTTTCTTGTTAGGTTTTACACTCTCCTCTGCACTTAAAGCCTGTCGCCTGTACCTAGGCAAGGCTGTACATGGCTATGCAATTAAGCAATCTCTCCACAAGGGGCCTTATGTTGCCACTGCCCTCCTTGACATGTATGCACGTGGAGGTGATGCAGAGGCTGCACGCTTTCTGTTTGATACAATGCCGGAGCAACGTATTGTCTCTGTAACAGCAATGATCACGTGTTATGCTAAACAAGGTGACCTTGTTCAAGCACGTCATCTTTTTGACTCAACATCTGAGAGAGATTCTGTATGTTGGAATGCTATGATGGATGGGTATACACAGTATGGGAAACCAAATGAGGCAGTTATCTTGTTTCGTCAGATGCTAAAGTCAAATACTAGGCCTAATGTAGTGACAATTGTAATAGTTTTGTCAGCGATAGCACAACTCGGCTGTGCCAGTTCAGGAAAATGGGTGCATTCTTTTATCAAAAATAAACATAACCGCATTGAGCTGAATAGCAGAGTAGGCACTGCTCTGATTGACATGTATTACAAATGCGGGAATTTAGAGGATGCTTGTTTGGTATTCAATGAAATAAAGGAGAAAGACATAGTTGTTTGGAATTCAATGATTGCTGGGTATGCGATGCATGGGCAGAGCCAAAAGGCACTTGAGTTGTTTGATATGTTGCGCTTCAATGGTCTTTGGCCTACTTATATCACATTTATCGGGGTCTTGAATGCTTGCAGCCATGCAGGATTAGTCGAACAGGGGCGTCGATTCTTTCATTTAATGGAGAAAGAGTATCAAATGGAACCCAAAATTGAGCATTATGGTTGTATGGTTGATCTATTAGGGCGTGCAGGGCTCATTGAAGAGGCTTATGATCTAATTCAAGACATGAAGAAAATTGAGCCAGATGCTGTTATGTGGAGCTCCCTTCTCTCTTCTTGCCGACTACACAATAACATGTCGCTGGGTGAGCAAATTGCAAACCATGTAGTTAGCAAGGGAATTGCCAATTCTGGTACCTATGTCCTTTTGTCGAATATTTATGCAGCAGTCGGGAACTGGGAGAACGTGAATTGGTTGAGGCAATTAATGAAAGAAAGCGGTGTAGAAAAGGAGCCGGGATGTAGTGCCATAGAATTGGGAAACAAGGTTTTTGAATTTGTAGTTGGAGATAGAAGTCACACCAAGAGCAAGGAGATATATGCAATGTTGGATGAGTTGGGTGCTTTGATAAAGGCACACGGATATGTCCCCAATACAGACTTGGTGTTGCATGATTTGGAGGAGGCTGAGAAGGAGAAGGCTTTGGCGGTACATAGCGAGAGGTTAGCAGTTGCATTTGGGCTAATTAGCACTAAACCTGGGACGGAGATTAAAATTGTGAAGAATCTTAGGGTTTGTGTGGATTGCCACAACGCCTTCAAATTGATCGCCAAAGTTACTCGGAGAAAAATTGTTGTCAGAGATCGGAGTAGATTTCACCATTTCAGCGAGGGAGCATGCTCCTGTGGTGATTATTGGTGAAATCTATATTGCATGGATACAAGTACAAGTATTGTATTGAATACAAGTACAAGTATTGTATTGAATACGATACGGGATACAGTGATACGGCAATTTTCAACACAATATGGATACCGAATGATACGATACGGGTGTCGATACAACAATACAATACAAATTGGATACGGAACCATATATAAGGTATCGGGGTAACATAGGGTGAAATTGTATAATGCTTTTCTTTTTATTAAAACTTTAGCGGTGGCTGCCAAGTATGTACAACGATTTTCATTGTTACGTTGCCATACCTGAAGCTTAGAATAGATATTTGATGAAAAATTTCTTGTTTATTCAGAATACCATAAGATCAGCATAGACCGCTGCTAGCTTAAGATATAACTAAACAATTAAGATATAACTAACATTCAAAAATGCAGTAAGTAACATATATAATTGCGTAGTACATGAGAAAGTACATGAAAAATAGTTTTCACAATAGAATACTACGAAGAGAAATTACAGTACTATCTGGAAATCTTTAGCTTCTGGTTTTACAGTACTATCTGGAAATCTTTAGCTTCTGGTTTTTGTGCATGACGATGGGTAACCTCTCTTTTATCAGATTAGGATCTCCATATGCTGCTGGGTCAGCTAGGTAACCTTTCTGCACAATATTGAATGAGCCAACTTAGACCCATGTTAATGAAAAAATACTTCTGCAGAGGTTGGTAGTGTATTTACCAAGAATCTGGGGGATATTTGAGCCTACTTTAGCTTCTCATTTGGTTTTTGGGTTCCATAAGCTGCTGCTGAGCCTCTTCATAATTGTACAATGCAAAAAAAAAAAAAAAATAATAACCAGTTCAAAGAGCAACAAACTTACTGCAGATAAAACATTGATGGGTGATTCTCTCCAGTTGATTTCCCGAATGATAAGAGGTTCATCTTTGGTTTCATCAAAAGCACAATAAATTCTAGTATCTCTCAACCTCATTAGCACACCATCAACTCTAAGCTATAAAAACAAAGCCAGTCAGAGATAAAATAAATGAATATTTAGGAAAAAAAACAAAAGCCTAACAAATGTTGATATTAAGCTTACCCAGAACCGCAATAAAAGGAACCAACAACTTGGCATCACTCTCTGCGTAGATGTGAATATAAACAAGGCATTAGAATAAAAAATGATTTCCATGAACAGGATGAAAAAAAAAATTGAAATTATAACAAAGATTAAAACTGACCACTTTAACAGTTAACAGAGAAACTCCATTGTCAGCCAACTCATCTTCATAAAGAACCACCTACATTGAGTTGTACAGCAGTGGTTACCAACCAACAAAAAAGGGCCCCTATATTTGCCACGCAATACCTTCATTTTTATTACTTGTTTGTTTGTTTTACCTCATCGTAGAAAAGAATAGGTTCTGTTTGTGATGAAAGAGCAGCTAGGTTAATTTGCTTATCAGTATCCTCCCAGCACAGGCCAAGACAACTGTCTTCTAATTTTGCCTGCATAGAAATGCCATCAGAACTGTGCAAAAGCATCTTATAATCTAAAGCGAACTTCATTTTATTCTCCTACTTAACTGCTAAACAACACACCCTAGTTTATAAGTATAATGAAAGCCCCCCACAAAACCACCAGAAACATCACACGCCTCTACAAAATTAGCAAGATATTGTCAGCTCCCCACAGTACCTCAGTACATTCTTACATTGCTGTACCTTTTTTGATAAGCATGCCTGTATAAAGGATGTGCATTGTACCATTATAAGTAACTATCCAACGGTGAAGATTTATATAAGATTATAAAATGATTGTACTGTCCATATGTAATTCAACTTTATTGCACCTTTATTGATTATCTTTCCTGAATTACTGTTGAGACTTGATAGAGAACAAATAAAAACGTAGAGAGGCGATTTCTGCGCATCATAGTTCAATACATGAATTGACATCGTATTGACAGAATGCTCTTTCATCCACAATATGTGCGTATCATAGGTTTTGCAGATTGCATAATAGACTCTGCCTATAATTTTTTTGCAATAGAAAAAATTCTGCCTTTCACTTAAATCACAGAAAACAACTTTAACATCACAAAGCAATGAGAAATTAAACCTCTGGGGTGTTGTGTTCTCTAGCCTCACTGCCGCAGTATGGTGTAGTGAATGTGTAGTCATAGTCAAGGACAACCTGCTCCGAAGGTTTACTGTACCAAAATACCAGACCAATGTATTATCAGATGTAATAGTACAAGATACTTTGCATAGAAGTTCTTTCTAACCTATAAAATTGGAAAGCATATGGAAAAAACTTAAAAAATGGTAGGTGCAAGAAAACCATCTGAATTTCCATTGAGCTGCCGCTGGGACCTCAACCGGTGGCAATGCCTCCTCCTTCCATCCCTTGAGAGCATCTAGTGCATTGAAATGAAGTTTTGTACCAGTTGGTCTGTGCACAAGAATCAGAGAGCTCTCTCCAAAAACCATTTCTGGTAAATGTGTTGTCTTAAGTGTTTCTTCCCATCTGAATTAAACAGTTAACCATCAGTTTAGGTCAGACACCAACCTTTATATCCCCTTGAAACCAATAAAAACTACCAACAGAAAGGAGCTTTGCACATGTAATGGCTTAAGCAAATTTAGAAGGCCGCAAAAACTTTAGGAAAATCAATAAAGAAAAAAATGTGGGGCATAAAGGTAGACCTTTTAAATCTTATATTGATACACCGCACTAATGCCTAGTCTGCAAATTCCTCCGAAAAATAATGATGGGTACATTGGAAATTAACCCAACTTAAAAATTACCAAACCAAAACTTTCAGCTGAAACCAGCAACTCGATCACTAATGATCCATAGGACTCACTCAATACTCAAGACCCTCTAATTCCACCAAAGAAGACGAAATTCGACTTAAATTTTCTTTTTCTTTTTCTTTGTTTTTGATCAAGAGGGCATACTGTTGAACAGCGGAGGAGTTGAGAATGGGGCCATTGAAGGATTCGATGTGCCAGCCCTTTAATCGTACCCCAGTTCTTCCGTCGGGAAGCTTCTCCGCTCCAGCCGCCTTTAGGTCGCTCTCCGCCGCACCGCTCCAACCCGCCATCTCTCTCTCTCTCTAACCCCTGTCTGTCTCCTTATCTCCCCTCTCTCTCTCCGTGGACAGCGCTTGCACCGAGGATCGAGGCCGCGTTCAATGCCACTCTTTAACTGGGCCAGGCAGGCTTTAGAATTAAAAAGTCGGATATGGCCCAAAAGATCTTTTCTAAATAGGCCAGGTGTTTTCTTTAATAACGTGCCATGGAAACTTCGGGGCGAAATTTAAACCCAGAGCGCTGTTTACAGACAATTTTAAATTTGATCTTCGAACACATTTTAATATTATATAGATATTATGTTTAACGAATCAATTATATAAACTTTGAAAATTATAAAACCGAACTGTATACTCACAAATATTATAAGTGAATATCTCTTCATATATATAGTTTAATATATTTTATGGATAAATTATGTTATTTATCATTACAATTAGATAAATATTATGAACTTTAGTATTTTTTAATAAAAAATTTATATTTTTTTAATAAATATCTAATTCGATTTGTATCTGTATTTGTATCTGAAAAAAAAAAATGAACATGATTTTACACTATCCGCTCCTTATCCGCTCCATTTCCACGCCTACCACGACTAGACTTCAAAATTGCGTGCGACAAAACGTAATTTTCAACCATTCTATTGTTTCGGAATTCGCATAATATGGATCTCTACATTTTACTACCAACATTTATAAAAATAAACGGATATCTACATTTTTTTTTCTTCTTAAAATTATCTGTCGGTGCATGGTACGGTGTGTGTCCTGCGCTGCAAAGAATCAAACTCTCACAGGTGCTGCAATTGGTGTGATGGCAATTGACACGACAAGTTTTTTCTGAATCCAGTTTAAAAAATCGGCAAGACAAAATTTCATTACTGTTTGTTATCCGTCCGATTAATATTAGTAGACGGTTCATATCTAAATCCGGCCTTTTGTTTTCAAATGATTTGAATTAAATCAAATAAAATTGTGCAGTTTGGATTGAGTAGGAGCAGTATCCGTGCGTCGTAAATCTCATATCCACTTTAATTTTGAACACTTATTATAATTTTTGAAATTAAAGGGTTTGAAATAAAATGGCATATTTGTTGATTTAATTTTCAAAATAATTAAAAAAAGATTAATTAAATAAAATGAGATGTTGGATAAAATGTTAATATTTTATGGAAATATTAGATATTATGATCTTTTTATGGGCAAATTGGCCGACATTTTTATTAATATCCAAAGTTAATTACAAATTAATAAATTTACTCATGATTTCTGAGTTTTTCCAAAAATATGGCCGGTTTCCTCTTTTTTTTTTTTTTGGAGACACTATGAAGAGCAAGATAATGAAATCTAACACTGAAAATTTGAATATTTTGTTTAAATTTTTTGTTAGATTACTTCTTTTGATTTATAATTATAGTTATACTAAAATACATTAGATTACTTGAAATTATGTTGAATTACACTATATTACAATAAATTATGTTGAATTACACTAAATTACGTTAAATTACAATAACTTCGCTAATTATGCTGAAATACGGTAAATTACGCTAAAGTAGACCGATTTTGTGCCATCTTTTATGAATCATAAAAAATAGTAAAAAAAATAGTAAAAATTAGTATTCTACAAGTTCATTATGTAAGTAATTTACTGAGTTACTTAAATTGAATAATAGAAATGAAAATCTTAGTCGGAAACTTCAACTCAAGTTTTGAGGCTCTTCCCTTAGTTTTTTGGCAATTCTGAATTTTGAAATCCGGCATTGCTGGCACTGCCGGCACTAACGCATGCACATTTTCGTCCGAAAAGTGGTCATTTGCTGAAATCGGACACTCGAGCGCCGTTTTATGGCCGTTTGAAGTTTCGTTGTCGTTTTTCGCCTTTTCAGTGAAGATATCGTCCCTATTCATATGTAATTTAGTGTAATTTACAGTATTTTAGCGTAATGTAATGTAATTTAGCGTAATTTAACGTAATATAGTGTAATTCAACATAATTTCAAGTAATTTAGAGTATTTTAGTGTAAATATGCTAATTATACATCAAAAGAAGTAATCTAACAAAAAATTTAAACAAAAAATTCAAATTTTCAGTGTTAGATTTTATTATCTTGCTCTTCATAGTGTCTCTTAAAAAAATAGTTTCTAATTATAAATCACTGTGAAGATAAAAGAGAAACAAAAAAATAGTTTCTAATTATATATCACTATGAAGACATACAGTAATTTGCCGCAATTTACCGTATTTTAGCATAATTTAACATAATTTAGCGTAATTTAATGTAATATAGTGTAATTCAACAAAATTTCAAGTAATCTAGTGTATTTTAGTATAAATATGCTAATTATAAATCAAAAGAAATAATCTAACAAATAATTTAAACAAAAAATTCGAATTTTCAGTGTTAGATTTCATTATCTTGCTCTTCATAGTGTCTAAAAAAAAAAAAAAGAAGAAGAGGAAACAGGCCATAAAATGAGCGGTTTGGACATTTTTGGAAAAACTCGGGAATGATGAGTAAATTTATTAATTTGTAATTAACTTTGGATATTAATAAAAATGTTGGCAAATTGGTTATGATGAGGACCAACTAAAATTCAAATTGTCTCAAATTTAATACACAACCTATCTAAATAATTGAAAAAAATATTTACAGTTCTAATTTTTAAGTTTTTTTAATATAGAGATCTTACATATATGTATGAACTTTCATTTAATGTCTATAAAGAATCCTCATCCATATTTGAAACCCACAATATCTCACACATGTTGTCCTTTGCCACTAAATCAAAAACTAGTTCTTCTAATTTTTAAGTTTGAATAATACTTTTTTAGATATCTAAGTAAATATACCATAAAGTAATTAGATGTAAGTTACAATTATCCACAAAATTAATACCAAAAATATTCCTCAAATTAGGCCTATGGTCTTCTAAGATGCACTTCCCTTCGTTGGAAAAAAAATTATTCCTGAAATCACTTCAATTACATATTAATTTAGTAAATTACACAAACATTGTTCTCAAATATCACTCTACTCCGCATTCAAGTCAAACAAAGTTATATGGCGTCATATCATTTAATTATAGAAGAATAAATTAGTTTACATCAGTGGTCCCTCCGATTTTTTTCATCCATCTTAAATTGGAAAGTGACAACAGAGATCTAAAGGTTACTAATTGGAATTTCAGTGGATCAAAATGACAACTGCAAAATGTAAATGTCAGATACCCACGAAGAATTATTGTACAGTACTTTGCAACATTTGTGCAATTTACTTGCAAAATAACTGAAAGAATGGTAGCTAGGCACCTTTCTTCTACCAAGCAGTCTTCTGAAACTAACCACACTATACATGCTACTCACTTTCCAAAGACCCAATTTTCAAACTCATGTTTCTTTTCCACTCCTCCATCTTGACATTCAAAACCTAACTGAAAGCACAATGCCCTGCTGCATGCGTATTCACGCTTTTATCCCGTTTCTCGCATGGATCTGCGGCATGTAACCATTTTTTTCTCTGCTTGCTATTACTTGGACATCTTTTTTTTTATACTGGATATTTGATTGTTCTTTTTTCTTTCTTTTTCAATACTTGAAGTGCAGCTGCTCTGATCATAAGATATGGATATTATGTGGATAGACGGATTGTGATAGGACCCAGCACATCAAGGTTAATAGAGATAAACTCAGTTTTGGTTAAGGCAATTGAGGTTAAAGGTGATCCTAAACAAGGGTTGCTCTTGCATGGCTTCAAAAACATGCCTGACCTCACTTCAGAGACTCATCTGACAGTATCAAATCAACTTTATCTAGATGGATATGGAAGAAAGGTACTTTTTAGTTGCAAAAAAAGAAAAAAAAAAATGGTCCCGTTTCTTTGTATGAAATTGCTGCATTTCATTAACTGAAAATTTGTTATGTTTTGTATTTAGGGATTTTTCATGTGGTTTAACAAGGGATCAAAGCTACAAATGTATTGGAATGTGGAAGGGGGTAATAGAAGGTATCAGGACATGCTTGTTCTTCTAATAAAGGGTACTTGTTACTGGATTCTCGTGTTGGATTATTTTTCTTTACATTTCACCTTTCAACGCTGCAGCATCTCTGAATGTAACTTTTGTTTCTGAATTTTCTTTCAAAGGTGAACAAAATGCTGATGCGTCACAGCGATTTTACAGTGTCAGTGCCCGACTTGTTGGCCTATCTGATAATGGTAAGTGCACAATTTAAGATTTTTAAAGAAATTGATTGGTTATCAATACCAGCTTAATTAAATAATCATAATTCCGTTTAATGGTATGTAGTTTGAACTTTTAATTAACATTTTTAAATATACGTAGGGGGTAAGAGGGCTGAGTATACCGTGCCAGATGATGATAATTATTACTTTGCGGTTGTTAATCTAAGCCCACGGAACATGATAACTACACTGAAAGTTAATGCCACATCGAAAACTTACAACACGAGTAAAGCAATTAGCATATGTTCGACTGTTGACGGGCCATGTAGGCTTGATTTTTCCTTCCCGTCAACTCGCTATTTTGTTCTCACCACAGCGGATGCTAATAATGTAAGTTCTCCAAATTAAGGAATCAACCAAGATCGATCTTTTTAATTTCTCCTCGTGTTGTTACTACAGATTGTTGAATGAATTTAGTGCTGGTTTCTTGTGAAATTTTTTTCAGGAAAGTACGGCAGTATGGAATATTGAGATTCTGTTCATTGCAAGATTAATTGCATACCTCATGATCACAGGTACAACCATCAGAATTCTTCCTTTCTTCCTCTTTGTACGCATTGTCTTATTGCCAAGACAGAGAAAAAGGCACGAAGACAATGAAAGTCTTAGAAACAAATTTAATTCAATTTACTAATATATGCTGCTGCTGCTAAATAATTAAGTACTACCATTCATTTTTTTTTTCTTTTTGTTTGTTCTCTTATTCACTTTTGACACGACGAACCTACAATTTCTTTACCCACATTTCAGATCATTTAATTTTACATTCTGACAAATGTCTTATAACATATGGGGCAATAACTTAAGAGCATACATGCAAATTAACACTGTTTTAATTTGCTATGAACAGCATTTGTTGGTGTTGTTATATATCTAATAACGAAGAACTTTGGAGCTTGGGATCATGTGCCAGATACAACTGAACGGCAAGGATCTGCTGTAACAGAGAGAGAAACAGACCCAATACTACCAAGGAAAGAGATACCATGCATCTATGGTACAACCGAAGACACACCTGAGTCGAGCATATGCTGCTCTGGAGAAGATTTATATGATGGGAAGATTTGTGTGATTTGTTATGAAGGAAAACGTGATTGCTTCTTTATCCCTTGTGGGCACAGTGTGACATGTTTCTCTTGTGGTCAGAGGTATGTAATTCATATTAGTTTGTTCAATTCCCTTCATATATGACTATAAATTCTCTGTAATTTGATCATATATAAATATATATATATATAGAGATGGGCTATTGTGCTTTGCAAAGTAAAACCCCCTCTTTACTTCGGATTATTTTTTTGCATTTTGAAAATCCAAACAACCGATCCGAACCATTCAACATGTTCTAAATATTGAAATGTGCTTGCAAACTAAATTTTACATTTTTTGGAATTTTTTTACTATTTATTAAGCCACTTTGAAAATCGCTGATCCGGTGGTCCAGAAAATTTTACTGTTTTTTTACTGTTCACAGTGGATCAGCGATTTCCAAAGTGGCTTAATAAATAGTAAAAAAATTCCAAAAAATGTAAAATTTAGTCTGCAAACACATTTCAATAAATAGAACAAGTTGAACGGTTCGGATCGGTTGTTTGAATTTTCAAAAATGAAAATGTGATCCGAAGTAAAGAGGGAGCTTTACTTTGCAAAGCACAATAGCCCATCTCTCTCTCTCTCTCTCTCTCTCTCTCTCTCTCTATATATATATATATATATATATATATATATATATATATAGGATTTTGCTAATATGCTACGCGTAGCATAGAGCCCCTCCGTGCTACGGCTCAATTTTTTAGTTTTCAAAATTCTAACGGTCGATCCGAACCGTTCAACATGATCTCCATATGAATATGTACTTGCAAACCAAATTTTACATTTTTTAGAATTTTTTTACTATTTATTAAGCCACTTTGAAAATCGCTGATCCAATGGTCCAGAAAAGTTTACTGTTGTGTACAAATTAGTGTTTTTTCAAAGTGGCTTAATATATAGTAAAAAAATTCTAAAAAATGTAAAATTTGGTTTGCAAGTACATATTTATATGGAGATCATGTTGAATGGTTCGGATCGATCATTAGGATTTTGAAAACTCAAAAATTGAGCCGTAGCACGGAGGCCTCTATGCTACGCGTAGCACCGTAGCACTGTCCTGTATATATATATATATAGAGAGAGAGAGAGAGAGAGAGAGAGAGACCGCACTTAACCTAGGCAGCCACTGCCAGGTATTTCAAAAAAAAGAGAGAGACCGCACTTAAAACAAAAAGAGAATGTTAGACAATGTTTAAAGTGTTTTTAGGATGCAACGGAGTTTGATCGAAATTGTGATTTTATAATTTTTTTTAATGATTCACAGGATAATGGAGGATGATAACAAGGTGTGTCCAATTTGTAGAAGGCTTATACACAAGCTAAGAAGATTGTTCGGTTCTGTAAACGAACTCTAGTTAATGGGTTTTTACATATGTGCTATGATCATGAGCAGAGCTCAAGTATTTGAGTTATATATATATATCACTGATTATTAGTAGTATTACCATTACACCTCCTTTGCTGAAATGCAGAATTAATTTGCTATTTTGAAAAGGTTATATCATATCATGATGTTGCGAATTTTAATCTTTCCCATTTCCTTTTCTTATTACTCCATCCAATCAGGTGTATCGTATGAATTTAATATTTTGTGTGGCCTTTCATGTTGAAACTTGAAACTGAATAATAGTTTATATTTCTCGTTCCATATAGTTTCAGCCAAGGCGGATTCAGGATTTTCGTGAGAGGACAAAATTTCTATTATAATTCTAAATTTAACCAAAATTACATATCAGAATTCAAGAGGAAGGTAAAAAAAATTTAGAGAGGAGCAAAATTGATTCGGGCCTATAAGATCTTTATGAAATTTCAAAATTCAGAAAAGCAGTTGCCCCCAGGTTCCATCTGGGTCTGCCCCTGCTTATAGGTGTAGTGTGCCAGAAATTATAAAATTATTGAGTTTTTGATGAGGTCCCTAAAACTATTATAAACTGTAAAATTTTATTTCGAATTAATATTTCTATACTTTAAATGTGTACATTTCTCTATCCATGCATCGATTTGAGGTGTGTTTTAAAAAAAAAAAAATGCTTTTCACGTTTTTGCGAGTAAAATCAGTTCAATACTGAATATTTTTTGCAACTAGTTTTCTTGTTGTTTAGTTTTGTTTTGCAATTTAGACATCAAAATATATAGAATTGTGTTTAATATAATATAAAAAATAATATACATGTCTTGCTTTTAATATGATATTGTGATATGAAAAAATAATATAATTGATATTAATTGTGTTTTATTATGTAAAATAAATAACGTATATCATATATTTTAGATATTAAAATTATAAAATAGCAAAAATATTTGCCTTTGTTTGCTATTATTTCATACATTGTTTAAGTATTGAGGATTTTTAGTGTGATATACTTTGTTATGTTTCTCAATAATTTATCCATATGCAGTTTATTTGAGGTTAATAAGATAATCTAGAGATCAAGAAAGATGATTATAAAACTTTTAATTTGTTCTATTTATAGGTTTTAGACTCAATATAAATTATTTTTTCAGATGTATGACATTGATCAAATTGTATAAAAGGCCCGAGACATTGTATACCCTTTTTTTAGTAGATTTTTAATTCTATAGCAATAATTTATATCTCAAGATTTTTAATATCGACTAGTCGATTTACAAAAAATCTAGTTAGGGCATAAGGCTTACAATTGGATTTATTAGTTGAGTAAGGCTACGGTGCTTTGCAAAGTAAACCACCCCGTTTACTTCGGGCTACTTTTTAGATTTTGAAAATCCAAACAACTGATCCGAACCGTTCAACATGTTCTAAACATTGAAATGTGCTTGGAGACCAAATTTTACATTTTTTGGAATTTTTTTACTATTTATTAAGCCACTTTGAAAGTTTCTGATCCGGTGGTCGAAAATTTTACTGTTTTTTACTGTTCGCCGTAGGATCAGCGATTTTCAAAGTGGCTTAATAAATAGTAAAAAAATTCCAAAAAATGTAAAATTTGGTCTCCAAGCACATTTCAATGTTTAGAACATGTTGAACGGTTCGGATCGGTTGTTAGGATTTTCAAATCCAAAAAATAGCCCGAAGTAAATGGGGTGATTTACTTTGCAAAGCACCGTAGCCTTACTCTTATTAGTTAGTGCTTAATTTTGTGTATGTTTGGAAACGGGTTAAGGTTTGGCAATAATTTATGAATTTGGTAAAGGCCAATAAAATTTTGTTACAAGTTGGTATATGCTAGTTGGGCAAAAATTTGATAATTTGCTATACTAAAAGGATGTGTATTTTTGTACTTATTATGTTTATTAATTTTCGTTTGTATTTATTATGTTTATTAATAGTTTGGTTTTATTTATAAATAAAGATTTCTCGCAACTAATTTTGCGGTACAACCGAGCACTCATTTCAATAAATTCTCATAATACTTTCCATGCATATTTGTACGCATGGGTTCTCACTTTTTCAAAAGTGAATTCTCATCCCATCAAATCTCATCTCATATAATCCCGTGATGACAAATGAACCGATCCTTAATCTGTCACTAGAATGAGTCCATATCCTCCAAGGTAATATAATATTTCTGTTTACATCCGGTTCGAAGTGAAATGCAAAGACTTCTTTAACGTTTGTGCGGATTATGATCGGACGGTCCCGATCTAAACAGAAATATTCTCTTACCTTACTGATATGAATTCGGTGTGAGGATCCAGGCTTTTGCGGCCCGTTACATCTTCTTCACCCAGAATCACCCGGCCCAAAACATGAAAACTCCCGTCCAACGAATACTTCATGCTGAGTCATCGCCAACCTGACTCCTATAGTACTATCTCCGCATCATAACCTAAACCTCTCTCGTATTTTGCCTCTCCCGCCGCAACCCGCTCTCTCACAAGCGCGCGCGCGCACACACACTCGCAATGCACTCAACAGCCTTCACTCGCCACCACCTCTTCACCCCACCACCATGCCTCTCCGCCCGCCACCACCCCTCTCTCCGGCGTGCCTCTACTGTCCGCATGGCTCTTCGCGAAGACGGTCCCACAGTGGCCGTCGTCGGCGTCACCGGTGCTGTAGGTCAAGAGTTCCTCGAAGTACTCTCCCAGCGAGACTTCCCGTATAATTCACTCAAGCTCCTCGCAAGTCGTCGATCCGCTGGAAAGCAGCTCCCTTTTCAAGGGAAGACCTACACGGTAGAGGAGCTCGTGCCGGAGAGCTTTGATGGGGTTGATATAGCCTTGTTTAGTGCAGGAGGAGGGATTAGTAGAGAGTTGGGACCTATTGCAGCGGATAAGGGAGCAATTGTGGTGGATAACAGCTCGGCCTTCAGAATGGATCCAGGGGTCCCACTTGTTATACCAGAGGTGAATCCCGAGGCGATGAGTCATATTAGGCTCAAAGGGAGGAATGGTAAGGGGGCGATCATTGCTAACCCGAATTGTTCCACAATTATTTGCTTGATGGGGGTGACTCCACTTCATCGACATGCAAAGGTTCATAATTCTATTAATTGGTGGCAAAAAAGTTTGTCCATGTTTTTTTGCTGAGAGAAAATGCTGTCATTAGGGGCGGATTTTAAGTTAGGTAGCCACCGTATGATTTTAAAATTTTAATTATGTATATTGAAATTTAATTGAATTCTATTTTTTTAACATTTTATATAGTCCAGCCTCCCTCATAAAATATCAAATATTTACCCGGAGTCTAGTGGTTAGAGCTCTATTTTGTGATGGTGAAGACTTGGGTTCAATTCCCACCTATCGTATATTGTGCATTTTAAATTTCAGACCTCCCTATCAAGATTTTCTAGTTCTGCCTCTGTTGTCATACAAATTATAAATAATTGCAGTCATAAATGGAGAACTTAAACCTATATTTTGATTCAAATTTGCCCATGTCATTTGAATGCTTTGTAGTTTCTGTTTATATCTTCTCTGCTGAAGGATCATATAACTCAGCAAATTTGTTGATCATACGGCGTAGTTGTGTCACTCAGTCAGAAAACAGTTAACACAAATGTTTTACAAGAATCTGGTCACACAAGACTCTGTATTGTTAACCAACTTTAATATTGAATGAAGAAAGCTATTGCTGAAACATAATTTTAATATACTTTTTGCTACCTATGCATTTCAGGTTGTAAGAATGGTTGTCAGTACATACCAAGCTGCTAGTGGGGCAGGTGCAGCTGCAATGGAGGAGCTAAAGCTGCAGACCCGTGAGGTATTTGCTTTCGTATTTATGTATACTTTCTGTTACTCTTTATGTATACTTTCTGTTACTCTTTAGACACTCTTCATCTTGTGACAGTTAATAATAATATGGGCTCTACAGCCTTTCTTTCAAAAACAAAACAAAAGGACACTCTTCATCTGTCTTTCCTCCTCCTGAGGATACTTATGCAAAAGTCCTGCATTTTGGACCATGTGTCTTCAACTTTACAGTCATGTTTGTTCTAATGTTTTTTTTTCCTGCTTTCTTTCCTTAGGTATTAGATGGCAAAGAACCGACATGTAAAATCTTCAAGAAGCAGGTCTCTCTCTCTCTCTCTCTCTCATCATTCCTAGATTTGCAGTTAGGCGTGATTTCTGACTGCTTAATACTTCTATTATAGTACGCCTTCAATGTATTCTCACATAATTCGTTGGTTCTTCCGAATGGATACAATGAGGAAGAGATGAAGTTGGTCAAGGAAACTCGCAAAATCTGGGTAAAATTGCCTGATCTTCCTTTCTTCTATTTTTGCTTAGAAAATATTACTACTTTATTACACTAAGAGCTGTGATGTGTGAGGCCTAATTACACTTCTAAATGAAACACGTTGTAGAATAATGATGAAGTGAAGGTCACGGCAACATGCATGCGAGTGGCTACCATGCGCGCACATGGCGAAAGCATTAATCTTCAGTTCGAAAATCCACTTGATGAGGTTAAAATTCAGTATTCAGCACACAAAACCAAATGTTTATTTGAGGTTAATCTTCTATTTTTAAGCAAGACTAGAATGTTGAAATGTTTTATTATTATTATTATTGAATAGGGAACTGCAAGGCAGATACTACGGAAAGCTCCTGGTGTTGTAATTATTGACGACCGTGAGTTAAACGACTTCCCAACACCTTTGGGGGTACTCTCTCTCTCTCTCTCTCTCTCTCTCGGTGTGTCAAAAGTGGACCTTTGATTTTAAATTGTATTCATGTTGTCAATTTAGGTATCAAACAAAGATGATGTTGCAGTGGGAAGAATTCGTCAGGACATTTCGCAAGATGATAACCGAGGGTAAGTTGCATCATAGCTATATCTCTATATATTTTGCAGAAAGCAGTTCTATAATCTAATTTTGTGGTTATTTTTTATCCCATTCAAATGCATTATCATCTTTGAAATTCTATTGGTAGGTTGGATCTGTGGATCTGTGGTGATCAGATACGCAAAGGAGCTGCACTTAACGCAGTACAGATTGCTGAATTGTTACTTTAACCAAAAGTTTGTTCTGAATCCACTATCGAATGTAAGAATTAACAATTAATTTATCAGGGTTAGCTATTTGACTGCCGTATTCACAAATAAGAGGAATAAAGAGGGTGTAAGAGGGATGCCCTTTTTGTGAGATTTAGTTTGTCAATTAATTTTGGTAGCTGGTAACTTAGGTTGTTGTCTCTCAGTGGTTTATGAACCAATTTTTGTTCAAATTTTGAAACTTTGGTTTAGTAGGTAAACAATTTTTGATCAGTGTATAGGATTTGGATGGGTTTGTTTGCTACCTATTAGATTTATTTGTATGTTTTAAATCGTTTGAGATGGTGTCGAACAAAATGTGGCTCCATGAGTTGATACCATCTCAAACCTTCCCTGTGGGCCCACAGAATGTTATGTTTTTCGTGAACATTTTATCACATAACCAGTCTAGTTGATTATAGAATGTTTATAGAGTAGAACTAGGGTGTTCTTAAGCTCACCAAGTTCTTTTGTTAGTTTAATTCAAAAATCTATTGAATTGGCTTCAAATGATGCATCCAAACAAACCGTTGAAACCGATCTACTTCACGAGTGATGCGTTTACATGTCAAATTTATAAATTTTTGAACTAATTTAGTATCAAGTCAAGCGGTAAAAAAAAAGATGGTTTTTAAGTTAATTTTAATGTGTTTATTTTTCATTATTTTTTGACCACTTGACTTTATATTAAATTAGTTCGAAAATTTATAAATTTGACGTGTAAACTCATCACTCGTGAAGTAAATCGGTTTAAACAGTTTGGATGTGTTGCTTGAAACTAATCCGATAGATTTTTGAGTTAAGCTCACAAAGAGACTTGGTGAGCTTAAGAACACCAAGTTCTACTCATGGTTATATACTTGAATGGAATTTCTCTTGAGGCTTGAAAGAGCTGAATAACTGATTAACTTGATGGTCATCCGCAATAGTGGGTTTCTGCAAGTACAGAAATAAAAAGTTGTTAAAGCAGAAGTGTAGAACAAGATGCCAACGAGTGAGAAAATCTGGACTTTTAGCAATGAAATTCAGAGTTTGAAGTTGTGTAGGTGGGTGTGGTTTAAAACAGCCGAGAAGTTGCTCAAAATTCAGGTAGAATTTTGTGTTAAGCCTTGAAAAACATCCATTTCTTCAATTTTTTTCTTTATTCTCTCTATAAGAGATAATTAAGGTAAATTGACTGCTGGCCCATTTAGTAAAAGAATGCAACATTTAAAATACGTACTTCACTATACCCTCAGCTACCGAAGTTTTACTAGCATCGAGAACAGAGCCCTTAACATGCAAACAAGTTATATAAGAATTTCGGTACGTACATATTTGGGGCTCTTTTTTTGCTTAAAATAAGATGTTTTTAAGTTCACCAAACTATTAAAACCAATATACTGAACGAATGATGACTTTACATACAAAATTTATAAATTTTCAAATTTTCAAGTACAATATGCAGTAGATGATAAAAACCAACTAGTAGAATAAGAAAAATAATCAGTGCAACGTGAAAGATAGATAAAAGAAGATGAAATATAACTAGAAGAAGATTAAATGCAACTAGAATAATATGAAATACAACTAGAAGAATATGAAATACAACCTGTAGTAGACGAAAACAACAAGTACAACATGAAAGATAACTTTAAAGAAGATGAAATAGGACTTGAAGAAAATGAAATACCTGTAGTAGGCGAAAACAACAAGTGGAATATGAAAGACAACTAAAAGAAGATAAAATACAACATGTGATAGACAATTAAAGCCAACTAGATGATGAAAAACAACCTATAGTAGACGAAAGACAACCAGTGCAACGTGAAAGACAACTAGAAGAACATGAAATACATCCTGTAGTTGATGAAAACAACAAGTAGAACATGAAATACAACTAAAAGAAAATGAAATACAACATGTAGTAGACGATGAACGCCAACTAGTACTACAAGAAAGTAGAATAAGATGAAATACAACTAGAAGAAGATGAAATACAACTAGAATAAGATGAAATACAACTAGAAGAAAATAAAATACAACATTTAGTAAACGAAAGACAACCAGTAGGAAATGAAATACAACTAAAAGAAGATGAAATAAAATATGTAGTAGACGAAACAACAAGTAGAACATGAAAGACAACTAAAAGAAGATGAAATACAACATGTAGTAGACAATGAAAGCCAATTAGCAGAACAAGAAAGACAACCAGTGCAACATGAAAGACAACTAGAAGAAAATAAAATACAACTAGAATAATATGAAATACAATTAGAAGAAGAAGAAGAAATACAACTAGAATAATATGAAATAAAACTAAAATAATATGAAATACAACTAGAAGAAGATGAAATACAACATGTAATAAACGAAATACAATATGTCGGACTGATGGGTCCTGGACATCCGATTGGCCAGGAGGAATAGGTTTCACACTATCAGTAGTCAAGAACTAAAGGCCTACTCTCGGCTGGTGTGGGTTCCTACTGTCCCCTTCAAACCGACGCCCGGGATTTAAAGGAGGCAGTCGCATATCAGAGCCAAGAGTTGATTGGATGCAAATTTCTCACTGATAGCAAGAAGCTGGTGTCCATATGTCAACACTGTTCATGAGGACTGGAGAGTGTACTTGGAGGCATTTGAGGTGTGGTACCAGTTTAGGATGAGGCCAGACTTTCGCTGCTTTTATGTGCCTCGAAGCCAAAACACTTTGGCTGACTTTCTGGCAAACAAAGGCAGGCAGAATGGGTGGAATCTGGAAGGCTACACATATCCGGTTCTTAGAGACTGGAACTAGGAGTTAGATATTGGGGCGTGACAATTATCCTATATATTTTTGCTGACAAAGCACGTAATATGAACCCCTGTAACGCCTTTGTTTTATCTAATGTATCGCCTACGGACATTTTCTCCGCAAAAAAAAAAAAAAAAAAAATTTAAGTTAAAATACAAATATAAAAAATAAGGTTGTGTTAACTTGTGATGTCCAAAAATTGTCACACTGAAATCGTCCTCTTATAAGAATAGAAAAACGCGTATTTGTTGGCAAAAGAATGAAAAATAGTTGGTGTTAGAAAGGACCTACTCACCATCCAATGTTAGAACGAATTTATAATTAATATGGGAAAGAAAGATGGTTAGAACTTAGAAGTCCACCTTTTGAGTTAATACCAGTTCATACAACACAACAACAGTAAACCACTATCTGACCATATTATGACAGGATCTGTCCCTGATCGACATTCAAAACATGAAATTAGTTACTGCTCAAGAAGCTAGAGAAATAAATTTCAACACGGTAATCAGTTGCTACTTGCTACCAAACAGGTATCATTGCAATCTCAAGAAAGGACTGACTTTAATAATAAGGCTTATAAAAGGAGCGTAAACAGCATAGTCCAACAAACATCTACAAAATGCATCTCAACACAAGTAAAACCAAAAATACCAAGAATTTCAGAAGCAAAAGGGGAGAGGGCAGCACTGATCCTAAAGCAAAAAATAACACTAACATCATCCTAATAAAGGCACATCAACCTTTGTATGCCATTTACAAAAAAGCTAGCTCCATGCAAGAAGCCATCTATTCTTTCTTTTTGAAATGTGGATTGAGAAGCTTCGTAACTTCAAGTAAACCCACTTGTTCTTTGCCAAATATTTTCTTCAACTTCTCATCACATAATATTATCTTCTTGTTGTTTGGATCCTTAGAAAATTAGAAAAAAAAAAGAAGAAGATAAATTAAGAGGTAAAATGTCAAATTTTCAATGATTGCATGGTGATCATAACATAAAACAGCTTTGATTATAATATCTATTGCTAGTGAGATAATACATAGTCACCCCTTGTTAAGAAAAAAGACTGCAACTTAGCTTGTACTAAGCTGTGTTTCAAATTTTAAATCAAGAAACAAAAAAAAAAAAAAAATTCTTGTCCTATCAAGAAAATATCCAACATATAGTCATATACTAATTAAAGTTTTGATGCCTAGTTGTAAAATAATTTATCTTTCTATACATCCCTTATTTTTCAATAATTTCGTTCTGACTAATACGGTGCATTCCCTTCAATTTATTCAAATTAAATGACAGCACAATGATGGCATGAAACCAGATGCAACCACCTCCAAAACAGAGAAACTTGTCCAACTATAACAAAGCAGCAACACAAACATACGCCCAAAAAAAACTACCAAACCAGTATTGCAAATCAACATAAAGTAATTTATGCTATTTATCTTTAAAAGTTAAAACTCAAATCTTTTCTAGGAAAAATTCACTTCAGGAAACCACCTACTAAGCAGTAACCACTGTATCACGACCTATTATTTTTCTTATTTTCTTTTAAAAAGAAGTAGCCACAAGACTTGATAGTTGATACCTATTCCCATTGACTGAAACAGAAACATTACTCGATAATAAAAACCCTAGACAAACCTAATAATAACAATAACAAAAAACCAATCTAGCCCGAAGAGATATATTTTACAAACCCTAGATGAAACATAATTGCCAATACCAAATCTAGATAACAAAAAAAATGGAAAAATAATTGGACAGAGTAATCTATACCTGAAGCTCGTGTTCTTTAATGTAGGCCCATACTTGCTTAAGCGCCTGAGTGCGAGATATCTCAGGCACCCCCACGATTACTTGGAGTTCAGGAGTTATCGGTGTTGGTTTCATTATCCCTCTCGGCTGCCTCGGCGCTGGTGTATCCTTAGCTGAGACAGCAGCTCGTACGGATAGGAGAGACAACTGGCAGCGGCGGATTGGGAAGCGGATTGAGGTAGAGATCGTGGCGGGAGGGAGAGAGGCGGGAGGAGGAGGAGAGAAGGGGGAGGAGAGGCAGAGCGGAGATAGGGCCGCCATTGGATTTGGGTTTGTTTTGTTGGGTTTTTTGCTTTGGCAAATGGATGAGAATTGACAGAACCCTTCAGTACAGTATGCTTCGTGTCTTTCTCACTAGTGTTAGTGTCCGAGCATTTTTAAATTCAAATGACCGAATTATCCTTAGCTGTTTAGGTTCTCGGCTTTTTCTGAAAAAATAGATCTAGTAAATCTACTTTTTAATTTTTTAATAACAAAAATTATAAAATTTATATATCAAAATAAAATATTTAAATGTGATCGATTTTATTTTCTCTACATCCATGCAAAAAAATATCACTTGATTTTAATTTATATAAATTAATAAGTTAAAAAATTAACGTCTAGAATTTATCCACTTCGGTCTATATATTTTGTAAACTCTTGATACTAATCAAAACAAAATCAAATGTCATGATCTTTTATATGTGCATAGAGGTAGAGAAAAATGATATAGATCATATCTAATGATTTTATTTTGACATTTAAAATTTAAATTTTAAATTATTGTAGTTCTAAAAATGGAGGTATGATGGAGGTACAAAAAATAGAAGCATTTGAACTCTCTTCAAATAAATTTTATAAAAAAGTTCTTACATTCAACAAATTTTGCATATAGATATTTTTTAAGCAAAAAGATATGTAATAACAACTAATATAAAAAGTCATGCAATAATGTGCAACAGAGAAATACAAAAATAATCATATGATTTTAAGAGTTTTTACGTCTTAGACAAATCAACCACGATCGTTTTTAAATAAGAAGAGAATTAGGAAAGGATGGAATATATGAGATCTCGTATCATAATAAATGATAAAATATAAAATAAAATTAGACAGCAATACAGCATTAATATATACATAATGTGGTGTGGTTAAACATTTTAAAAATCTAACTATTTTTATATATAGAGTGAGACTATGGTACTATACATAGCGTAAATTGATTTGTACTTTAAATAAATATTTTCGCTTTTAAAATTCAAATGATCAATTTGAACCATTTCAACATGGTCTTGTTACTAATTTTTTTTCAAGTCCAGATAAGGATTTTATATTTCAGTCCTTATAATCCAATGAGACCCCCCATAACCATGATGACTTTTCCTTCTTTTTTATCAAAACCGAAATCGGGATACTTTTTAGATTGATATTTTTAAATTATTTAATGCATTCTTTCACAACCGATTGCATCAAATTGAACTTGCCATCCATCCGTCTAACTAAAAAAAAACCTAAATTTATTATCGATTATAGACTTTATCGTCTCATTAGAGTGAAGCTATGGTACCACACACAGCGCGGATTGGTCCGTATTGCGAGTTAATATTTTTGTTTTTAAAATTCTAACGGTCGATCCGAACAGTTTAACATGATCTCCATATGAATATGTACTTCATATGAATATGTACTTGTACACTAAATTTTTCATTTTTAGAATTTTATTACTATTTTTTTAGATGTGTAGAAAATCACTGTTTTTGGATAGTCCAAAATTTCAGATCAAGTGATTTTCTACCTATCTAAAGAAATCGTAAAACAATCTACTCATGTTGAACGGTTCGGATCAATAATAGAACATTCAAACCGAAAATTTAAGTTCATAGCTCGGACCAATATGCGCTATGCAAAGTATCATAGCCTCACTCATCTCATTAACTGCAGCTTGAAATTTATCACTAAGTTATTAGCTGTCAACAATGATGGATAGCTTTATTGATAATTCTCAACTGCTTTGGTAAAAAAATAAACTTAGCACTGATAATATTGCATGTGCCCATGCAATTTTGCATAAAATCAAGATAGAAACTCAAGGGAGTTCTTTTCAAACTTGATCTCGGAAAAGCATTTGATAGAGTTAATTGGAATTCCATGATTGAAACACTTCATGGAAGGGGATTTGCTGTAACATTTCAAACATGGATTAAAATGATACTTGAAGGTAGTTGAAACATGCACTAATTTTAATGAAGAGCTAGGAGAATATTTCAAATGTAGGAGGCTCAGACAAGGGGTCCAATTTTTCCCCTTCTTTTTATTTAGAAATAGTTTAAATAAAAGGGTGAGTCTATGGCACAATTTGGTCCGTAATATGAATCGATATTTTCGGGTTTCACAATTCTAACGGTCGATCCAAACCGTTTCACATGATTTTCATATGAATATATACTTGCATACCAAATTTTATATTTTTTCTATTTTTTACATTTTTTTAAGATAAATAAAAATCACTGTTTTTGAATGGTCCACAATTTTCAGATTCATATTACGGACCAACCCGTGATATACATAGTACCATAGACTCATTCTAAATAAAATATTACAATTCAATCTACTGGCTTTATATCAGGAATAGGTAACTTCCCTGATTTAGACCCAGTACTTAATGTGTATTTTGCAGATGATAAATTTTTCCTACAAGGTGATGGTAAAATGATAGATGCTCTTAAAATTTTTTTTTGGAAAAAAGGCATAAAGCCCGTTTTATATAAGAAACATAACGGTAACTTACAAGTTCATAGTATCAGATCCCACTTTTTAGAAAATAACCACAAATTGCTAACAAGGAGCAAAAGACATACGCCCTACGTTTTAACGTCCACCAAAACACTGTGATAAAAAATAACACATAAACTAAACCACCTATCAAAATGGGGCTATGATAAACTAATCCTAGATTCGAATTTGAGCAAAAAGTAGAGTGGTGCGTCATATCATCAATCTGCTGGAGGTCCAGCTGCCCCTCCTATGCGCAGAACCTAGTCTATCTCCGGCTGGAGCTCCACCATCTGCATGTCACTGGGGTCCCATACGCTCAAAGGGATAGCATCTAGATCAGCCGGCACAGATGCTCTTAAAATGCTATTAATAGAATGTGAGGACCTTTATGGCATGAAAATAAATTACCCAACGAGTGAAATAATCTCCTTTAATATATCTGACAATGAAGGACTTTTTATGGCCAATATTTTGGGATGCAAAGTTCCTAGTTTACCTACCACTTGGACCTTCCTCTCCACAACAAAACTTTAGTTGCAGCTGATTGGAGTAGCCACAACCACAACAGATCCAGTGGTTAACTAAAATGTTTTTAAAAACTTTAGTGAAATAATCTCTTTTAATTCGAGTAGTTCCTACTTGAGCAATAAGATCTCTTTTTAAATAAAGCTTTTAAAAGAAGTTGACAATTCTCCCAACTAAAATGCTTTTAAAATGGTTTATTACAAACGAGACAGCAAACATTATTACAAACATTTAATATGACCTTAAAAATAATTCTTTTTATGTTTTCAGTTTTACAAATGACACCCAAAAGAGAAATAAACAACAATAGAAAACAATGACAAGCCAGTGAAAAATCACAACCAAACGCGTTTCAGATTCCATTTCCCGCTCATTCTTAAAATCTTCCGCAATGATCTATTTCAAAACAGACATTTACAATGGTATCATAAGTGTTTATGAGGGAAGTTCATATGTTCTTTCTTGTTCATTCTATTTATTTCTCTATCTTTTTTTTTTTCTACTTGAAGAACAGGATTGAATCATTATGAATAAGAAGCATTATTTACACCATACTAGACCCAAACCATTTAGCTGCCGAGAACAGCTTGGGTCCGATCCACTTTAAGATTCGTGCACACGAATTTTAAAGCAGATGCAAAAGTTGCGGGCGCGAATCCTAAAGCAGATCGGACGGTCAACAAACCCATCGAACTCAATTTGAGTCCGATGGGCATCGGACCCAAATTGGATCCTTTAGCTGCCAGACAGATATTAATATTAGGGGGAATTTCATGTAAACTCCTCAAGAACTTTGAAATTACGTATTTCCCCATCTAAAGTCTAAACTTCATAATATCATATTTACCCTTCTAAACTTCAAAAACTCACAAAGTTACCCATTTTATTGTCCTTTCTATTAAAACTCACTTAAAGTTTATAAAATACTCATTTTACCCTTTATTTAAAATAAAAAAATATATGTAGCTTATTTAAGAAAAATGTCAGTAATCTAATTAGTCGGTTTTCAAGGGAAAATGGTTAATTTTGTCTACTTCTAATGTATATACAATGAAATTTACATATACGCTTGTGTATGCGTCAAACTCCGCCTGTGTAGTCTCTGTAGTTTCTACACAGTCTGTCCCAAGCCAGGAAAAAGGAGGATGGTTGTCATAGGTGTGGCGAGCCAACGTAAAAATACAGCCTCTTTATGAAAATGTAATTCGGTTGGTTTTCATTTCTAGCCTACCCCAACTTGTTTGGGAGTAAAGGCTTTGTTGTTGTTGTTGCTGCTTGTGTATGCGTCAAAAGTAGATAAATGAGTCATTTGCCCTCGGAAACTAACCAATTAGAACACTGACATTTTTCTTAAATAGGTTATATATTTTTATTTTTTAATAATGGGTAAAATGGGTACTTTATAAATTTAAACTGAGTTTTGATAGAAAAGGCAATAAAATGGGTAAATTTATAAGTTCTTGAAATTTAGAAGGCTAAATATGATATTATGAACTTAAGAGGGGAGTAATACGTAATTTCGAAGTTTTTGACGGGTATACATGAAATTCCCCCATAATATTAAGGCAAAATGGGTTATGTACCCATCAAAAGTCAAGAATTTGGATATTTACCCATCAAATCTTCAAATTGGAGTATTTGCTCATCAAATTTATAAAATCTTGGAAATTTACCCATATTGATATTAGAACTGATAATTTAAAACAAAAATCTGTATTAAAAAAATTTGTTCCAATTTTACCCTCTTCACGCTCCAGTTCTTTTCCCGCCAGACGCTCCAGACCCTCTTCTCCATCGCGCACAGTCTCTCTCGTTCAAATCTCGCGCACACAGGCGCTCAAAGCACAATCGCTCTCTCTCTCGTTCAGACTATTCTCCGCCTCCAGTCGCTCTCTCTCTCTCGTTCAGACTATGTTGGGCACACTCAATGCACCCTAACACTCCGAACCCGCTAACGGAAAAGAACCTGCACACTCAATGCATCCTGACAGGGATGAACCCGCTAACGGAAAAGAAACCGCTAACGCTACACTGGAGCGACTGCAGGCGTGAAGAGGGTAAAATTGGAATAAATTTTTTTAATACAGATTTTTTTTTTAAATTATCAGTTTTAATATCAATATGGGTAAATTTCCAAGATTTTAAAAATTTGATGGGCATATATCCCAATTTGAAGATTTGATGGGCAAATATCCAAATTCTTAACTTTTGATGGGTACATAACCGATTTTGCCTAATATTAAATACCCGTATTACTTTGGAGGTCAGTAATATAAGTAAAACAAAACATAATGTACTTCATTAGTCGCATAGCACTCACCTGGACGTATTGGAAAGTATCAACTACAAATAGATTACACATCCTTCCTTGACACCTGGAATTGACAAAATTAAACACAAAGAAAACATCTCTCAAAAGTATACAACAACAACAACAAAAAGTATATATTTGTAGCACTTGAAAAATAACACACCTGAATAAAAAGGAAAATACATCAGTTATCGAAGGAGCTGAGAGCAGCAACAACAGATCCAGTGGTGTTGAACACCATGGAGACATCTGCATGGTCCTTCCAAGAGCGGTTCATCTTCATAGAAGGGTACATCCATTGCTTCACCGCCTCTATAAAGATTTCTGGGTTGGGGGAAAGGATGGCCTCCCAGTCGATCTGGACACCTGGTGGAATGTTCGTGGTCACCTCCATGTTTGCTGCAAGAAGTAGACCCAGCATGACTATGTATCCCACCACAGCAGATCCCCTTGAGAGAGGCATAAAGTTGTACCTATTGGGTCAAATATTTGGAAATGAAAATAAAAATATATAGGCCCTCAAAGGATGTCATTATTTAAAAATAACACTCCCATTTGATTCTCAAGAACGTATATAATTACCAATAATAAGTCATACGAAGTATTGCATCTTTGACATTGTTAAGCAAACTTAGATTGTGTGAAGCAAAAATATCACCACTACATGCTTCACAAAGGGCCTGTGCACAAAAAAGAAGAACATCGATCAAAAGATAAACAGCTAGTGTTACTTGCTTGTGTATCTATAGTAACATGAGTGTGTGCGCACAGAGCGGAGGAGGGAGGGGGCGGGGGGGGGGGGGGGGG